>JAECUM010004470.1:0-26958 GCA_016617855.1 Megalonaias nervosa
CAATGATAACAATTTGTCCGGCACACATTATAGACCCCATTCTTTTAGAAGCTGTACGCCCCCATTGGCATCTTCCATGAATTACTTCAATATATTTTCCGAATCATTAGTTTCACTGCCACTCATCGTTTGTATATAAACAACCACTGACAATCTCTTTAATATTAGCTTTTTAATATTAGAATATTTCACAACTCTACTATATTTTCCTCTTTCAGCATAAATTCATCAATGTTCATGTAACATAGAGGCGATGTATACACTTCAAAAAATCAATAAACAGCAGAACTGCTATAGCACATTTAATCATTCATTAGTAGTAGGCTTGACAGCCTGCATACATTGATAACTACCATAAACTTACCTGAGTACATACCTCTCTGCAGGATATTCGTTTTTACAATCACTGCAGACTAGAGCATTATGAGAGTGGACTTTTGCTTTATTCGCTACCCTGTGGGGATGCGAACAGTCGAGCGAGACTCTAACCGCTATGATTGACTCACTCAAGCGTCGAGTGTGTTTGCACTTCATGCGGGACAAAAAAGTGATCAAGCATGTATGGATCTCGTGGGAACTAGCTTGTTATGGGGGTTAGAGGCTAGAACGGATGTCAGGGTTCCCATAGGGTAATGAATAAAGCAAAAAAATGCAGTTTGATACTACTTGGTACGACCAATGTCAAACGTATGATACATGATACGGTTAATGGTAATATCATAACGTTTACTATTATCCCTATTATACGATCAACAAGGACCCTATAAAAAAAATTAAATGAAGCTATTTTGGTGTCCACGTAGGTTTTTGTGGCTACGTCACTATCGGCTGTTTTGTGCCACAAAGTTGGTTATGCGATATGTGCCCGTACTCATGACACAAGAAAGCGACGATGAATATTTGAGAATAAAATTGTTGCCAAACGAAATTAAAGTACTGTCCAGGTAGGCTTATGTTGGTGGTATCAGTATTTACTGCCGGGTGAGAAAGTGTTCATGATGCGGATTAAATCAGCATTCGTGTTGACGGAAATAATTGGGAGTACTTTGGACAAATAGGTTGAGCTTGTCAAAATATTTTTAGAATCAACACTAGTTCTGATAGCAGAGTCCACATAAATTTTGTTGGCCGTGTCAGTGTTCGACACTGAATCACAAAGATTATTAATCTGAAATGGGGCCGAATTCATAGCACCGCTTTGCACTGTTGTGAATATACTGACAACATTGATGTCATTTATTGAGATGCAACTGTCAACATAAGTTTTTGTTGCGGATTCAGTGTTAGACATTGGATCACCAAATATTGTTAATCCTGAATGTGGCCACATTCATGGAACCGAGAAACAATATTGTGAATTTACTGACAAGAGTGTTGTTCTTATTGGTTGTATACTGTCTTTCTTTGGTTGTATTAGGGGCATATATTTCATAATTACTTTATTTGGTATCTTACAAAGGTTTCTACCTGTTGCCAACTGGTCCCACAATTCTTGCCATTATGAGTTAATCTTTATCCGGATAATACCGTTTATGGTACTATTTAGGCGATTTTTTTAAACTTGCTTCGTTTGGGTTGTTTTTGGCCTTTGTATCCGCCTTTGCATTACCTGGGATTTATGATGTTGAATGAAATCCATACGAATTCAATATAATATTTTCTTGCTCTATTTCTTTTAGCAGGTCTCATGTATGAGTTATCAGTTTACATAATGTTTGACTGGTCTGAGACCAAGGACTCTAGAACGCCGTGCTAGTCAGGGTACATCCTTTTTGGTTTAAGCACTTGAATTCATCAGTCGCTTGTGCGATTTCAAGGAGTCAACACGAAAGACAGGAACAGGGGAGCAGTTGTTTACAAGCAGATAAGAAACTGTGGACCGGTGAAGAGAGGTGAGTTTTATTTTTTTATTCTATTTTTTTTTGGGTGGGGGGGTAGCGCCATTTCTCAGCGCAAGATAGGCTATACATGGCGGCCAGTATAACTTTTGGAGAAATAACCTGGGACAACCCCGGTAAGGACTACCAACTCACGGAAGCTACTGGCAAACAATCTCACATATCCACACTGGCGGAGCCTGTCGCTCGAACCTACACGAATAGAGGTTAGATGTCAATGATCAGTAAAGGCGAACGCTTTAAACCACTTGACCACCCGGGGCCCAAGTTTGATATTTTGCTTTGTTCATTAATGATGGCCTTGGTAGCGCTGCATTTTTCAGTACAGAAAAGTTTTCATTCTCTATAATTTATATTAAAACTCTTAAAACAAAAATAAACTTTAAAAATATCTTTTTTTTAAGCATACAAATCTTTAGGATCATCTAAAACAAACAAGACTCAAACGAAGAAAAGAGAATAGAAACCAACAACATTATAAGTAGACCAAGAACACCTCGCCGCTAAATTGGTCGATTAACACAGACGAACTCCAGCAGACATACTCGGATGTGTCCGCTCACGCCTCCCCACCCACCCCAAATATGCGGTAATCCACGACCAAACAACCTGACCCTAAACTCAGTTCTCAAAGGGTCGGACATGAGCATACTGCTAATGTTGCCCAGCATTCTCGAGACGACTGAGCGGTTCCAGACGCCCCTAGATCCGCTTCCCGCAACCAACCCCTAATCACAACCACAGGCGCCTACACGGTAATCTAAAACATAAATCTGAAACAAAGATCCAAACGGATGCCGCCGTCACTAAAATCAATCAAGAAACCCAAACAGAAGAGCCCTTGGAAAAACCCAAAATTCTCATAGATTAAAATTAAAAATTTTAAAAAGAGTTTAAAAAAACGAACAAAAACCAAAAACCCACCACAAGAATGACAATAAGAAACAAAGTGGAAAGCCTAAAAATAAAACTACCCCAATACAGTCGATTGAGCAGTCTCCCGCAAAAAAAACCCCCACCCCATAACCTAACATTTCTTTGTTAAGATGGTTGATACATCAGTAATAAAACTAACAGAAAAAGTAGGTGCAAACCGTTAAAATACACGAGGGAGAATTCTCAATTAGATAGACCGGGATGGCGACATGATCATCAAATGTAGCACTGAGCAACAAGTAGCAAAATTTCCCTAAATTTAAAAAAATATGACCAATCAAATTAAGATTAACCAAACCAGGGACGGTCCGTCAATATAGGGCCAAGGGCACCATGTTAAATGGGGCCCCAAATTTAAGGAGAAATTATTGGAGGAGGGTACACCAATTGCATGGTTCAAGTAGTGCGCCGGTTGCTGGCATCTATTCTAGACCATCACCGAACCAGACATCGTATGATCAAGGTGCACAAGTCGCCGGTAACCACTCAATTAAAGGGTAATATACACTAACCCTAAAAATGACATAGACGAGCTTACAGCTTACATACGAAACAACGGACAAGAAATAGAGAAAGCCATCTGCTTGAAGAACAAAGAGGAGAAAGACAGCACCACTGTGGTGGTTATTTTCAAAGAAGAGTGTAAGTGCTTGATTTTGGCATGTGTTTTATTTGTGGTCATGCAGGTGTAGTTCCTTAGGGTTGTTGGATACGTCGGCTTCCACTGATGTTATTCACTGGATGAAAACACGGTGTCAGTATTGAACTTTGCTTCGTGCTGATAATACCACTCTATGGTCTTAAACTAAGTAACAGAAAGAAAACAAAACCAACAAATTTTAAAAAAGTTCAACATAAACTTTATTTCCTTGATAACAAAGTCAAAATTTAAAAGGAACTTTAATTAATGTGACTTAAATCCCAAATAATCTTAAATGTTCTATCACAAGTCCAAAAGTATAGAGTGTTCCAAATGAATTACAGTATTGGATATGCTGACATGTCAATAGTCTTGATGTATCACAATGATCTAATCTAGAATGTCTTTGAATTAGTCCTTGATAATCCCAGAGCAATGTTTTAGTCCACAAGTCAATGAGCACTTTAATTCCAAGGAATAATTTAAATAAATGACTCCTCTCAAATTGTATCTGAACACAATTAACAATGATTCTAGAGACTGAACTTAAGGTAGGAAGAAATAATTACAAACTCAGTCCCTTATATAGAGTCACCTGACCTAGAACACAACAAATTGCCCCACGGTCATTTTTCCATCAAGTTCGTAAACAAGTTTACTTTTTAAAAAAATACCAAAGTGGTAAACAAAGTCAGTCCTTGAAGTTAAATTCAAGTAACATCATCAAAACAATCAGGTAGACAATCAGAGTTTCCCAGGGAAAAACCCAGGTCCTGAACACAAATCTAAGTAAACATGTTTACAAATGACCGTTATCGTAAAGTATAATCTACAATCGTGGACGAAAGTTAGCTATATAAATATGCTGTTTACAAATAACACTTATAATAGACAATCATAGGCAAACGTTAAACTCACAATATAGATATAATATTACACATGTAGTAGTAGTATTTTAACAATGCACGTGACAGCCGCTTGCACGTGCATAGTTTTATTCTTTTGTATTCTTTATTTTGAGTATTTGTAGTGTTACGTGTCTTCGCTCGTACAGAAGTAACAAGAAAAGAGTGAAGACAACAAACTTTGTAAAATTTAACAAAATAATTTATTTCCCTAGAAAAACAAGGTAAAAATAAGACAAAGGACTTACGGTTTATGAATCAAATCCAAAATGAATCCAAGAATTAAAAAATATAAGTCCAATCCAAAAAATACTAAGTGAATCACAGTTCGAATCCCGATGAAATTCGAGATGGAAGGAGATGACGTCTTTGATAACCTTTAAAGTGTTGCCGTGTCAACAGTTCCTTGTTGAATCACAAAGAATAATATTCCAGTTTGGAATTCCGAATAATTTTCAATAAATGTCTTTGTCCAAGAATCAATTTAGAAACACTTGTATTCCAGGGTAAATAAATTACTAATTCCAAAAAACAAAAAATCAACTCAAGCTGGTCACAACAAAACACCATTGAGCTTCAATGGTTTAAAAGCACAACTGGCAAATTGTTATGATAACATGAGTTATAAGCCCAACTAAAACGCAAAACAGATTCCCGGATGGGGGTCAAAATTCATCCCACTGGGAAAACCAAAATTCTGTAATAATAAACACATGTTATTTGTCACGTACTCCAGATATGGCATTGATTCCACTAAATAAATTTTCCTCTTAGAATGAATAAAAAAAAAAAATTTAAAAGTTGTTTACTAAAAGCCTTAGTGATTTCTGAATCAAGGTCAGCAGTTAGATACAATGTTTCAACTACTGATTGTTTATCAAGTTAAAGAGAACTGAATTGAATTTCTAAAAAAATTAAATCCAGTAGAGAAAATTGTCATTACAATAACATGTAATGGAACAAAATAAAAATTTTAAAAATTTTAAACTAACAAACAAGTAATTAAATTATATATACATAACAGTAGAAGTTAAACCACAACTTTAAGTCTCCACGAATTTGTTTTTAAACATAACCTCGAAAACTGAGCCGCACGAAAATAAATTATACTACACTGACATCCTATGAATTTTATAATAATGTGATTGCATCTCGTAAAATTTATTTTTAAAAAAAGGATCGCTGCTTGTTATAAAATCCACTTTGCAATAAAATAAATAACAATAATTCACACTATATGTTGCGGCTGGGAGTGATTGCAGCCTTTATTGCTACAACTTTCTTTCGAGAAAGATCCTTTTAGATCTCCTGTGGATCAGTGGAAATGTCAGAATCAACAATGATTCTGATGAAATTGTTTAAAAAGATACTATAGTATCAGGATCACAGTTGTGTGATAACATCCCATAAAATTTATTACCAAAACTGTATAAATTGCATGCAATGACAACGCACTTTGTAATCAACTCCACTTTATTACAGTAGGGTTGAAGCAGCATGCGATATAATTCTTATTGTAAAAACAACATTCTCTGAAGGAGCATTCAATCAGATCACTTAGTGTGCTTTATTACAATACGGGTTGCGATCGTATCAGATTCGCTTTGGTCAGTTATCAGTAATAAAAGGAAATGTCAGGATCGGCAGCGATTTGATCTAATTCAGTAGCATCACTTAGCATGCTTTATGACAATAGGGATTATGACTGGATACGATCTAAACCACGGCTGCAACAAAAGTGTTGTCAACAACTACAGAACTCATCTCTGCTATTATAGTACAAGTCACACGGGTCATGTATGCGCATTTACGCATTTTAAATTGAATGTAAATTGTTCTTTTAAATTCAAACACTACGTTTCTTTAACCAAAGTCTATTCAATCCTGAGTTTTAATGATCTTCACCGTAACTGTCATCAAGAAACTTTCCGACGAATATTATCGATCTCTACGGTCGTTTGTAATGGTGGCCATGTACTAAACTTGGGTCAAGAAAAGAGCATTTCGAGTGGAATCGCCACAATATAGGGTAGTACCAAATTTGTTTATCAATATGCATAGCGTTCATTGTGACATCACAGCGCGCGACATTCAATCCGGATTGTACTGGATCACACCGTTAGGTTCATGTCGTCCAAAAATGTCTTCGTACTTTAACACTGAATTTGCCGTATGCACTTCTCGTGACATCTAAATAATGACCTACCAAAGGAATGTGGAGATATAAGAACCCAAATGAAGTGAATACTTGCCACTTTAAGGTATGTAGAACCAGATTTTATAAAATGACACTCATTACTGAAATAATCGGTGTTGAATGCCTACATCACCTGTGTGACTTTTACTGTAGTATCCGGTAGCTATCGCAAAGATGAGTTAGTATGCAGATAGTAAATTCAAACTAAAGTCATCATCATAATGAAACGTTGACACCTTTTCTAAAGCTTAAAGTCTATTCGGCACTGACAGACCGTAAAGCCACATACATACATACTGCGATAGGGCATAAATGACACCAAACAAAGAGAGAACATGCTTTTATATGATATCATAATCGAGGAACTATAATGAGTTGTTAAAATGTGAAGATTATCTTTAATCATGGTTCATTAAATTTGCTTTAGAAATTTTATTCATTGATGTGAAAGGCATTATTGGAGACTCCGTTGAAACATTAATAAATTACCTTGATCAGCCACTACAGACGAATCGTCACAAGAAAAGCACGCCGTCCACTCATTTACTTCCAATAGTCGTTCATATGTACAATACACAGTACACATGTTGAACGAAACCTATCACAATACACAGCATATAGTCATTAATATGGAAATTTGGCCACTGAATGGATGTAGTCATTTGGACTTTCAGATGCACTGGTCATAAAGTGCATCTGGTTATGATAGGATCTATATAACAAAGAAGAAATAATGTGGTTATGTGCCAAGCGCACATAATTAATCTACGCTAATAACGCATACAGTATAATAATTCATAATGGCCGTTTTGGTTATAAGGGTGAATTACTACCAGAGATTCATCCATTTATCAAGTATCATGGTTGGAATATAAATAGAACCCAATAAATGAATACAAAATTCATCAAAGTAAACGAGGCACGAGATGTAGGTCACATATACCTCTGTTTGCAAGAAGAGTAGAGCACTTATCAAGTTGCATCCCCTCATCGAGTTTCATGATTCTAGGGAAGACAGTATGAATATAAAATAGCAAAACTCGTATGGTCATGAGCTCAACTCAAAACCTTAATAAAAGCCTATAAAATATGAAATATAGGTCACAATGAGCTTTTTGTTGTGTGGTTGAACAGGAGATGCATATCATCATCAAATTCACGATTCGAACATGGACAGTGCCTATGAAAGGAACATTATCCACTATCTAATCGAAGCCAGTGAATACTAAAATATACGCCGTAAGGTACTACTACTGAAATGAACAACCATTATGCTGCATGCTGTCACTGATTGTCACGAATAAATACAATTCTTTCCAACTAACATACCCTACCCCCCCCCCAAAAAAAAAGAACAACAGAATGATATGCCATGACGAGCTTAACGCAAGCACCTAAACCTTAGCCAGCAGGTGTGCAATAAAATTTACAGTGGTCTTTTTTGTACGGGTTTGGTACTACCTGAATGATTCCAGCATGAATAGTTAAAACAATAAATTTAACCAAGGTCATCGAAGCGTGATATATGGGTCGCAGTGATTAACTTTTGCGAAGAACTCATTAAGATGAATCCCTAAAGTTTCATAATTCCATAGTTAATGGTATACGTTAAGAATGTAAAAAATATGTGGTCATGAGTTATGCGCAAAGCCTTAACGTGAGCCAGTTAAATGTTATATGTAAACTGGATGTGGTAAGGAACTACTACTGAAATGATTAACCATTATGCTGCATGATGTCACCGAGTATCATGAATAAATAGAATTCTATGCAAATAACATACCCCCAAAAAACAACAGAAAGATATGTCATGACGAGCTTAACGCAAGCACCTAAACCTTAGCCAGCAGGTGTGCAATAAAATTTACAGTGGCCTTTTTTGCACGGGTATGGTACTATCCTAATGATTCCAGCATGAATAGTTAAAACAATAAATTTAACCAAGGTCATCGAAGCGTGATATATGGGTCGCAGTGATTAACTTTTGCGAAGAACTCATTAAGATGAATCCCTAAAGTTTCATAATTCCATAGTTAATGGTATACGTTAAGAATGTAAAAAATATGTGGTCATGAGTTAAGCGCAAAGCCTTAACGTGAGCCAGTTAAATGTTATATGTAAACTGGATGACACGGTGACTTTCTTGTGTTCTAAGTGTGTGGTATAAATAAACATCCCAATAGACCTGTACCTTGCAATCACTGATCACACAAACTGACATCTAGATTTTAACCCGAAATTAGAGACCTTTGTCTTTTCAGACCCTTAACATGCTATCGTAGTGGGGTGGGATGTAATCTTCCTGTCATAAGACTCAAACCATGGCATGGGGGGTGGGAGGGGGTCTGGAAGGGGCAATTTTAACTTACCGGCCCCTTATCTCACATAGAAAATATTGGTTTTTAGAATACAAGATACTACGGTTCTTAAGCCTACTGGTAAAAATTTTTTAATTATTTCTTCTTCAGATTGTTATAGACAGTAAGCAGGCAAACTGCTGATTTCTGCTTTTATATCTCTGGTCCCTACCCAATCCACCCACCCCTCCGTCGCGCTTTACTGTCCCATCGTCACTTACGCTGCAAAAACATGTACCCTGCGTGTCATTTAGCTGGATTTCGTGAGGACATGTACTATTGGTATCATTATTTATCTCTTGAGTTTATTTACTTTCGTTGGTATATCATAATAATCTAATAATTGTTACGAGTCTATGCTCTTAAAATAAGTAACAGAAAAGGGTGAAGACAACAAGCTTTGTACAATTTAATAAATAATGTATTTCCTTAGAATACAAAGTGAAACATGAAAAAAAAGAACTTACGGTATTGTGAATTAAATCCAAAAATAATCCAAGAATTAAAGACATAAGTCCTAGTAATAAAAGTCCTGAATAAAACTCAGTTCAAGTCCCGAGGAGATCCAAAATTGAGGGCGATGACGTGTCTGTTATGGTCTGCAAAGTACTGATGTGTCAACAGTTTCTTGTTGAACCACAGAAATATTATTCCAGGTTTTAATTCAGTATAAATTCCAATGAATGTCTTTATCCAAGAATTTTATCAGAGCACTTTTGTATTTCCAGAGAAAATAATCACTTGAATTCAATAATTTGAAGAAAATAAAATTCAGCCCAAACTGGTCACAACATAATGCAATTTGAAGTGCTTGATGTTAAAGCACAACTGGTAAATCCTCACTGCTTGACCTCAGGGTCACAATTAGAATTTTCTAAAAACGACCATTACCTAAAGGAAAATAACCTTCTATAATGATCTAATGAACCTTGTTCGTTTACAACATAACAGACTGTAAAATTCACTTGGGAACATCCAAAACCAAGACCCTGATCAACATATTTACTCCTTTGTTTACCTGAATATTAATTCGGTTAATAAGCTCATACACATAGAGAATAATGAAGCTATTATTAGTTGTTAACATAAATGAAATTAACAAAAATAAAAAAAGTCAATCAGGTCAAGCAGAAATTAACTCAAGTTTGGACAAGATCAAGTCCAGCAAACAAAGTTACATTACAACAACATGTAATGAAATTAAAAAAAAATTAAACTAACAGACAAACAATTAAATTAAATATACATAACACAATCCTTAAAGAGTTTTGTTGACTCCACGGGGGGCGGGAAGGATGGGGCTACCTATACTGAATATATATATATATATATATATATATATATATATATATATATATATATATATATATATATATATATATATGGACTTTTAAAGTGAATTGTACAATATTTTTTTCATTATTAGCTAACTTTCGTAGATTTAAAATAAGATGGTGTATGTAACATATTTCGTTTACATTCACAAATTAAGGGGGCAAATTTGTTTTCGAAAATTCACCCGCACTCCCCTATTTTCATGATTACGATGGAATCGTCAATTGCAACGTCTTACTAGAGATACCTTGCGTCCGGTGCACATGATAGGTGAACGCCCTCAATAAGTTAACAAATGGTATTACTAGCCTATCGATGACTCCGCCTACACGACCAACGAAATCGATCCTGCGCATATACATTAACCATATTAAACAAACACAAATTGGTAACAAAGAGAACGCAAGTCAATATCGCATGAAATATGAAATCAATCCCAGTGAAAGTTTTCTATTCTTTCACGCTTATGAGGAAACAAATCGAAATGTCTGAATGTCACCCTTTCTTAAAACTAAATAGAGTAAGACAGTTGAACAAGTACTCATTTGCTTAAAGAAATAAAAAAATATCCCAAGAGTACGGTATATGGGAAATATACAATAAAGCATGCATCAATGCGGTTACATATGGTTGAGTACGAACTTCTGTATTTATTCATCTTGGACATGACAAACCATGCCCGAAAATTATTGCTATTGTTTATATGAAGTTCGGTCAGTCAATACCTAGACAGATTACACGGTGGCAATTTTTCTTTTTCACCAAAAAATCCGTTTAAAAAGAAAAATAACCTAGAAATATGCTTGAAGTGAATCAAAACCTTGTAAGATGTGAATCAAAGCTTGGTATGCAGTGAATCAAAACCTTGTATGTTATGGATCAAAACCTTGTATGAAGTGGATCAAAACCTTGTATGAAGTGGATCAAAACCTTGTATGAAGTGGATCAAAACCTGTGATAAATCACATTGTCAACAAGAATAAGGTTCCAAGGTAAATAAACATATATAGTCATAAGAGAATCAAATAGACACATTCAACTTTAAATTACTCAAATTTTTCACAGGCCTTTTGTTCTCGGTAGTCATATATTATTTTTTAGACGAGATAAGACATTTTATTTTATGACCTACACCTTGGAAAATCCAAGCTTCATAAAAACCAAAAGAAGATAGCAAATGAATGAGCATGACAGTCCAGTTTTGCGTGTCATTTGACATATAACTGCCATTTAACATTATATCGCATGTTCCCCCTCATCTAACGGAACAATTTTTAACTTTTTTATTAATCAAAATTTATATTGTAGATATGTATTAAGTTCTACCACTTTCATCATATATGAAATCAATATTATGCATATTGTTCTACGAGTAATTTCTAATAACCAGAATTGTATCATTTTAATTATGTCAACTTGTGCAAAGCCCCATAATTCTGTACCATAGTTAACTCTGGCGTGACATGATAATCAAACAGATCAAGACATGAAACTTTATAATCGTATTTACCTGAATTATAAGCCGCCTATCACGCCTTTTGACCAAAGAGAGAGCATTTTTGACCATTTTGGAACATAAGCAACACAATGTAAAAGTGTAAATACTGCTCATTTATCTATTGAGCTTTAACATCAAAGAAAAAAACTTCAGGTCATAGACATTCTGCCACCCTTCCTAAGCCTTGTATTTTTTAAGTATTCACAAACGATTTCAATCTATCACGCATCAATTTTAAATTATCAAATTTTTTTTGTTAATTACTTACAGATTTTAACCAAACGTTATAATATCATCTGACAACATTAACAGACTCTCTCTCTCTCTCTCTCTCTCTCTCTCTCTCTCTCACACACACACACACACACACACACAGAGTCAAAAACCTTTGCGAAATCAATAAAACCACAATACACAAGCTGACAACATTTTTCAGTATGCAGCGCCCATGCGAAAGATCCATTAGTTTCAGGATTTGTCTACAGATATATGAGAATCGCATCGCTTCAAAAACTTGTTGCTTTTATTTATATATTTAATTTGAGATGCACCGATTTAGATGACGTTATATTTGTGATCACAAGAGGATAAAATGAGAGAGATCAAAAGACTAATGGTATTAATTTTTGCCCAACAGTAGTTGTGGAACCTACCGCGGGCGATGCTCGACAAGGCGATCATTACAAATCTGTATGAATATCGGTACGTCCGTTCACACCCAAGGTTAACCTTGATGTTGAACTTAACTTTACCTTAATGTTACAGTGTTTACTTAAACAACGGAAGCCGCTCTTGCTCAGTTGATAAAGCATCCGACTCGTAAGCCAACGGCCTTGCTGTGTCTTTGGGAAATGCGCTTAAACAATGTTGCTCCGACAAGAAAATTTTCCAACATAACTTCAAAATATATAACCACTGTATCAACAGACTATTTTGGAATATACAGGGCATAAAAAAGGTTTCATTTAATTTCCTTTGTTGTTGTTGTAGGTTTAACGCCATTTTTCAGCAAAAGATAGACTACATATGGCGGCAAATATAAATGGTGGAGGAAGAACCCAGGAAAACCCCGGAAAGAACCACCGACCCACGAGAAACTACACGCAGACAGAGGTGAGATGGCAGTGATCCGTAACGGTGGGCGCTTTAGACCACTCGGCCACTCGGGGCCCCAATTTCCGTAACGGTGGGCGCTTTAGACCACTCGTGGCTTAATTATCTTTGCAAAATGCCATGAAATAATTTCTTTTTCTCGAGTATGAAAATGTGATTCAGCTACAGTATGATCACTCCTTTGTTTCCCGACTACACGTATGTTGTGTTGTTATTGTCAGCTTATCGCCATTGTTAAGCACATGCTAGGCTATAGATCGCAGCCAATATATGTGGCGTAGAAACAACCAGGGTAAACCCTGGAAAACTACCGACCCACAGGAAGATACTGGCAAGCTTTCCCAGATACCCATATCGGCCGAACCCGAGATTCTAACCCACGTGGGCAGATGTGAGATGTCAGTCATCTATAAAGGCAAGAGCCATAATCCAATCGGCCACCCGGGGCCCCGACAACACGTGTGTAGTAAATAGAAATATTAGTGATTGTGGTGGTGTAGCAGTGCTCATGACTGTACTGGTGTCTTACTTAACAATAAATTATTTGCGGTTGAGCATGACACCATATTAGGTTGTATTTATAAACCTCGTCAGGTTCCCATGTATATGATTACGGGTCCTCTAATGGGTTTGACGTACTAGAAATGAATACGATTGAAACTTCTTTAAGCGAGAAAGAAATTGAAATATATTTGTTACTGTCTGTTGATTTGAATTCTAGACATTATTATATATTATGACTGTATTACTAATGATGATTCAACGTTTATTCGTTCCATCATTCGAGTTTGTACACTTTAAGATTGACAACTTTGATAAGCATTTCTGTGTGTGTGTGTGTGTGTGTGTGTGTGATTTGGATTTTTCACGTAGCTTTAACGCAGACATGTAACATGATATCCCACCCAGTCTCATTATCGTGACACCTGGCCGACCAGTCCTAAGACTAACCTCTTAATGTTGAGGCTTATGAAGGCAGCTGCTAGTATCATTTTTTTAAAAATAAGTCTTTGGTATGACTTGGCCGAGATTCGAACCCGCGACCTCCCGCATCCGAGGCGGACGCTCTAACCACTAGGTCACCGGAGCGGTGATAAGCCTGTTAAATACTGAGATAATAAAGCGAATATATGTGGTAAAAGTCTGATTCAGGCATGCTGCAGATTTGTTATTTATTTAATTTCTAAATGGTAGAGTAGATAACGATAAACAGGGATATTTTACATTGCGAACTGTGCAAGAAGTCTAGTAGATTATCTCATAGTATCGTCAAGTTTATTTACACATGTTGTTACGTATATGTAATTAAATTACTTGTGTGTTAGTTTTAAATTTCTTTTTATTTTATTTTTATTTTCATTACATGTTATTGTAATAACTTTATTCACTGGATTTGACTTTTTTTCGGAATATTCAGTTTTCTTGACCTGATAAACACGCAGTATATTGCTACATTATAGTTTCAGCTGACCTAGTTCCTGACTTTGGTTCTGAATTCGTAAACACTGAGAGAAAATGATTGGTCATTACCAAGGTCATGTTCAGCCCACGTGTTAGCTCTGTTGTAAACAGTTTTTTTTAGAATTCCCTTCCAGTGTGGGAATTATTGATTCTCAGCTAAAGCTATACTAGCCTACGTGCTAACCGACTTGTAGTAAGTGATCACGTGACCCATCACGCGGGTTTGAAATTGCGTTCTAAGTTGGGGTTTAATTCTCAATCTCAGTGTTTCTGAGTCAGTTGTAAATAATACCTTGAGGCTGAAAGGTATTCCTGTTGTTGCCATTTGAATTGAGTTTTTTTATTTAAAATAATTTATTCACCCTGGAAAATACTCTTCTTCATCAAAATTCTTGGACAAACACATTTACTAAATTATTCGGAATTCTAAAGTCGGAATTATATTCTTGGTGACTCAACAAGGAATTGTTGACACATCAGCACAAACTGGTCATAGACGACATCATCGCCTTCCATCTTGGAACTTCATCGAGATTCAAACTTGGATTCAATTAGAACTTTTTAGTGATAGGACTTATATTTTTAAATTCTATGATTAATTTTTGGATTATATTCACAAACTATAAGTCCTTTTTCATATTTTCCCTTGTTTTCTAGGGAAATAAATTATTTTGTTAACTTTACAAAGCTTGTTGACTTCATTCTTTTCTTGTGTTACTTTTGTACGAGCCTACACGTAACAATGTTGAACGACTCACTGTTCAAACGAGAACTGGATCGGATCATTTACCAAACATAGCTTCAGTGAAACTATTATTTGAGCGATCGAATCAACCAGCACCTGCGTGAGCCTGGCTTGAGTCTCATTGTTGCCACCAATTTCTGTAACATCAAGACAACTAAAGGGTTCTTAAAGCCGCAAATACTGCAGTAACCGTCTTCTAATCGTCTAAGGACCACATATCACGAGACTCTAATTTCACACATGCATACTTTTTCTTGTATTACATTTGTACGATGCATCAGTAAACTCTACCCGGTCGAGAATTATTGCCGAAAGGCATGCACCAAAAGTCACCTTAGATAAAGAATGATTCCTGTCTCATATTCCTAAATATGTATGCCTAAAAATATCCAGAGAATTCCCTATGTTGCGAAATTAAGGAGGGTCCATTACATGAAACTAATCCAGGCGACCATAAAATTTCTCCAGTAGTGTACATTGTGACGCTTGCTCCTCAACACCGGCTAATTATTTGCTTTGAGAAATATCTTCCCAACATGGACCCTTCATAATCAAACAAAGAATCACTAAAATCTATCAAAGCTATTAGCGGAGATGTAAATATAAATAATACATACCCAAGTTTTCTTTCAATATTGCTCTGGATAATATAAATTTAGGTACAAAACCATATTATCGCTTAAATTTAGGTACAAAACCCTATTATCGCTTAAATTTAGGTACAAAACCCTTAAAGTGAATGAGAAATGCAAATCATTTCATATGTGACCAATTTAGAATTGCTAGTCAGTAATTTTCAACGATTATTTAAACACAATGAACGGATTCTTGATATTCTTATGATAATAATGCAGCAGATAGTTCTAAGTCATATCTTAAAATCGCTACTCCTATCCAAATGGACGGCTATATCAACATGGGGCTTTCACCTCTAGATTTATGATACCTGATTTGGTTCGAAACGAAAATTGTGCCAGTTATTTATAAGGCTGCCATGACGACAGTGTTGACAGTATTGTTGTCACTACTCCCCGTAAATGGATGATCATTATGACATGGGTTTTTCATCAAACGACTTCTTATGATATCTACTGTGTCCTAGATAGATTATAGAAAATTACATTTTCTTAAATCGTCTGGTACGATTTGGAATGCGTGGATTTGAAAAGAAGGAAATACGCTGTCTAAAAGCATTTGTGGAGAATGTGTATAAGGCATATTATCAAGAGTTTCTGAAACTCAAAATAAAATACAGAGAGGTCTGTAGAAATTGAAAGAAATTCTGGATCAAGGAGCAAATTAGAAAATTCATTTGAGCACATACTATATTTTGTGATCTGGTAAATTCGATATCTAAGAGTGCGTCATTTGAAAGCGTCCCCAAAATATGGAATTTGGAGTGCTTCAGGCATTTTACAAGTGTATTATATCCATCTACAAGGTAGTTGTCTTTCACTTTTTGTGTGTAGTCACGGTGGTTGTCGTTTTTAGAGGCTATATAACAATGTTGCTTGACGTTGTACTGTCTCTGAAACACTAGGAATGCCATGTCTCAGAGAGGTGGTTCCAAAGCAAATTTTTGTGTCGGTTAAGGAGCTTTTTTGCAGTATTTACCGTTTTTGAAGGCTCTATAACCCGGGGTGTTTTGTTTGATGCTGTAATGCGTTTGAAACATAACATTCACAATGTTTAGAGCCTCTGGATTTAATATGCTTTTACGACATGCTCTTCCTGGTATTTATTCGTTGTAGAGGCTTACGATATGTTTTTTTCCTTAGTGGTGTAAACGCTTTTATGATGTTAGGGCGCCCACTTGTTGCTTGGCGCTTTGGTTTGTTTATCATTATCCAGGCGATGATCGACCACGGTGTTTTTGCCCGGATTGAGTAGACAATACAATAAAATATGAAATTAATAGATGGAATAGCATAGCTCTAAGCAGAGATATATAATACAACATTATCAACCTCGTATGTAAAATAGAAAAATGTAATCAATTACATTAAAAAAAAAATGTGAACATGACATTTCAATGATACATTTTCTGAAAGAAATAAAATTATCAAATTTATAGCCGTTCTGTTATCTTGATAAAACAAATTTCATCATAAAAACGAGTGAATGACCGAACTCATTTTCACAGGATACTTGCATAACCTGGTCGCTTCAGGTCCTTTCAAAGTCAATGTTGGTGACAGGTCAGAGTCGCCATATTCCTTTTCATCTTTCCTCTGTCTCTTCAGTCGATTCGGGCCATCAGCCGTAACCTGGTTGTCAGGCTTTTTACTTCTGGGATCGAACAATAATCCCCACACTTGTTACGTCAGATATCATCTTATCGTAATTCAACAGAGCTAAGGTTAATATATCGACTTATGATTAAACAGAACTTAGGCTAATATGGGTTGCTCTGATACACAACCTATTACCATGACATTGATGTTTTCCCTAGCAGATAACCGCATTCCTAAAGGGACTATGACAAAACCTAGACACAATAAATCGTACTACGTCCCTGTGTGCTATATATTAATAACTGGACTGTGTGTCGGTCAGCGTTCGCCGATTTCTCGATTGAAAAGAATTTCCAAGGAATGAATTAATGGACTTTTCGTCTTGCTCTGACTACATTACTTGCTGACTTGCAAATCACTGGCATAACATTTCCAGACATAGTAAAATCATTTCCTAGCCTGTACGATTCATATCATTTAAGACAGACAGAGTCACACATTCTCAGCATGAAATTCCTATTACATACAACGAGTAAAATTCGAACAATTTTGTCAATATGCATATTAAGGTAATATTGTATGACATTCATAGAATACACGAGCCATATAGCATTCAAGACAAATGAATGCAAACAATTAACTTCCAAACTCAAAGAAAACTGATGTATGAATTTAAAACGAATACATGCAACAAATAATTACAAACTTATATCATTGAACATATTGTGTGCGATTGAGACAAACCTTGCGCCCTCTGAGACTCGCTCTTTTTGTATGAAGCCGAATCCCTCCTTCCCGTGGTCCTCAACTTCCAGACACCCGTCCCTAGGACAATTTATAACGTGAGAACACATTCTACTCTCCAGGAGTCAAGAACGTCCCCTTCCGCAGAGAAACATAAACTGTCTAATTTTGAGAGGGAAATTACTTAAAACTTTTAATTTCTTCTGGGAAACATACAACCCTCATTAGCTTAGCCAATCAGGATTAATTTTACCTGACCACCAAAAATTTAACACGCCCATCGTAGCTAGAATAATTCTGTCTACTCTGCCTTTATTATTAACTATTTCTGGGAAAAGAAAAAAAAAACTCATTCTATGGCACTAATTTCACATGACACAAATTGTCTCTATATTGTCACTTACATTTTCCTTACTTAACCGAAGTTCACATTACCTCTGTATCTGTTGGACCATTATCACAGCTGATTCTAACTAAAAATCAATTATAACTCCAAACAAGGAAGGTTAGACCACCGCAGGCTAGCGATTTATCGCAACCTAGCCCATACGTCAAGGTAAACTGTTATATGTCACGATTGACTTATGTATGTGTTGCAATACAAATTTTCTTCAAAATTCACTCTGTTACATACGATATGCTCTTGATGATATTTATTCGTTATAGAGGCTTGCGGTATGCTTTTTCTTTGGAGGTGTACTCAGAAAACAGCAGTGTTTTCATGTATAATTACATATGACTTCTATGTAGTGTATTTCATGTTTCATGTCAGTTTGTTCAAAATAATGGGAGTGGGGGGATATAGAAAATGCAACTTAGTTTATTTTTTTAACAATTGGCTTTGATACTCCCCTAGATATTTTTTAAAAAAATCCTTCTCAAGCTATCATGTATGCATATTTAGAACTTAGATTCAATATAGACAACATGGTATAAATAGTTCGGTTTAGCATTAATTTTGACTTTACATAAAGAATTTCTACCAAACCCACATCAGATATTTTTTTATTGATACAAATATTGGGTCTGCTACCAGTCTTCTGCTTTTACTTGCTTCTGATGCCCTGACCAATTAAAAAATATAAACTTTTCTAGGCTCTTAATGGTTTTGCTGAATACAGAGTTATTCATCAGTTTGAAGAAATCTGTTTAAAATTCATTTTTGTGGATTTGATCCACATGTCGATTTTATTGATCCAAATGTCGATTTTAAACTGGACACTCTGTGTCATCCATATTGACCTATCCAAATATAATTTAGATTGTGGTAGTGGACCACATATCAGTTTTATTGATTAAAATCGGGATAAGCTTATAACAATTACCAAACTGTCTGTCTAATTCATTGGCTAATATTACCTGTTATAGCTCAGCCAATTATTCTCCACCGGGTTCTTCTCAGGTGGAAGCCCCTGGTGGTCGAGTGGTTGTTGTTGTTGTTGTTGTTGTAGGGCTTAACGCCATTTTTCAGCACACGATAGGCTATACATGGCGGCCAGTATTAATGGTGGAGGAAGAACCCGGGAAAACCCCGGAAAGAACCACCGACCCACGAGAAGCTACTGGCAAGCTTTCTCACATATCTACATTGGCCGAATCCGAGACTTGAACCCACATAGACAGAGGTGAGATGGCAGTGATCCATAACGGACAGCGCTTTAGACCACTCGGCCACTCGGGGCTCTGGTGGTCGAGTGGTGTAAAGCGCTCGCCTTTACCGATCACTGCCTTCTCAGTTTATATTTTCGTCACTATTTATAAATAACATTGCAACAACGGTGAAGATATAGTACTTGGATTGGTATACTTATTTATCAATAACTATACCAGAAACGATATCGTCGAGATTTATCTATTTACACGCAGCGGTGCCCTGCTATAACTACCCGCCTGTTAGGAAGGTGACAGCAGTTAAAAGTCCACAACCATCATATGATGACAGTCCGATTACTCGCTGCTCTGGATGATTTCTTTCAACAAGGTGCAACGCAATATTGTAACATCAAAGGTAAGAGAAGAGAAAGGAACATGAACGATCGTGAATTACGATAGATCATTCTATATTCACGCACACACGCACACAGAGAGTAAATCACTGACTCGAAACATGTACAATAAAACATACAATTACGCGCGCGTGTGTGTTTGTGTGCCATAATGTTGCAGCAGCGATCTAATCGAGATCACGAGCGAGTGGATGGTGAGATATGGACAGCATCAGATGATGAAATCGACAGCTGGATTAATATAAGTACATAACAAGTACCTACACTCGAGCTTCTTTCAAATAAGATGTAAAATTACATTTAGGAACATAAATATTGTCAGGAAACATGGAGCACCGCTGCAGCGCATAATAAAAACTGATTATAGAGCAAAACTTAACCTGACAATCAGACAAAGTCAACACTACATATCCTACGTGTGTCGTAGTGGAATAAAAGTAAACAATTCTCGGTATTTTCTGCTGATAAGAGCAGATTGAAAGACAATATATCTGGGGTAGACAGTTTATATACATATCAATAATTGTTCATTGCTTTGTTGTTGATGAAAAAGGGCCACTCATCAGATTCTTTATAAAGTGTAAAACGTGGTATTTTGTGTTAACTATTCATCCTCTGTTATCATTCTGAACCTACTGACCGTAATCACGCCAAATGTTTACATCACTTGTCAAAACCTAATCAGATATATCTCAGAATCTCACATTCAGATTTCTGTATTGCGTGTTGGCAGTAAATATTATAAATGTCGCTATGTTATGAATGAATTGTTCGTTAATTAACTTTGTTCAAACGAATGTTAAATTTGGTTATTGTATGAATGAGCCTATAATTCCGCGTACGCCAGAACGGAGATGAGGGTGGGTGCTGGATCCGCCACTGAGTTAGTAGATCTTATTGTTCAGATAATGTAAAATAAAAAAATAGTTTAATTTACAAAAAACAAATATTAAACTACTATAAATGGGAATTAAAATATCCATGCATTTGGATGTTTGCTGAAAGACAAAATGAGAGGGAATTCAATCATTCTACACGGTCTCATTTGTTCGACATAATTCTACAATGTCTGATCGGCTTCGCATAACCCTACACTGTCTCAGCTGCTTCACATAATTTTACAATGTCCCAGCTGCTTGACAATATTCTACAATATCTTAACTGCTTGACCATTCCACGTTGTCTTAGTTCCTTTGCATAATGTTCCACGATCTCAGCAGCTTGGCATAATTCTACGATGTCTCAGATGTTTGACATAATTCTGCAATGTCTTAACCTCTTGGCAGTTCTACAATATCTCAATTGAATGACACAATTCTACACGCGCTGCGTTTCTCTGATCACTAAAATGCACGAGTAAACATCTTAATAGGTAATACGATTCAAAATTATAAGCAAATTTTCCACAGAAAATATCACTTTAACATTCAATTTCTTTGCCTGAAAGAATGTTTGTACCTAGCGCATCTGTTTGGATAGTTACCTTTAGCACCAATGCCAGATACGGCTTACTGAACAAGAAAGAAGACGGAATTAATGTACATTTCATTTCAGCGTGTCAGTTGTATTTTTTAATTTGTTTTACATAAATGCACTATTTTCAGGAAAATAATATTCTTGTTGCTTTTTCTTTACTTTTTCCCACTTTCTTGGGACTGTGACCTTTTAAAACTGGATTAAACTGATAACTTTGCAAAAGAGAAATCTGGTCAAAGCCACAAATGTGGGTGTAGATATAATGCTAATTTTACAAGTGTTATGTGAGTAATCTGCTCCAGATATAGTCCAGAATGCAGCAGCAAATGTAAATGATATTACCTTTCGAAAGCTTAAACACAAACTTTAACATTATTCAAAATGATCAAAAAAGCTTTATGTTTATGCGGGAGATACAAACAAGACAGGAACGTCTAATATATCCGCGTATAACCTGTAAACCTTAGTAATGTTATGAAAACGTTTCAGTTAATGCAGCCACTAATGTAGGAGTTATGTGACTTTCAAAGAGTTGCAGAACTTTAACTTTGTTGAAGAAAACGACGCTGTCGCCGATGCCGCTGGAAAAAGCATACAATCGGCTTACAGGTTAAATATAGAAGGTTCTGCTTAAATCAGTTTTTTATTCTTCGTGGCATAAAACTCCATATTCTTTGCAATCATAAATTTATATTGCCTCTTTTACGAATAATCGTATTGCCCGTCCTTGATACGTATGCGGAAGTGACGTATCGTTAGACTAAAAGAATTGGAAACGTGGAGAATTAAGTTCAGAGAATTTGCTATATATTTTGAAATAAACAGAATAGCGATCTTGTGTAAATTTTAGAAATTGGAACGATTTTTGCTACATCTACAGCCAATATTATCATCAATAGCTCTAAGAAAAAAGAAAAGAAAGAATCATAAATATATACTGTGCATTCAAACACGGAAGATCGATCTTAGCATATGTTCTAAGTGTTTTGTTATCTCGGGCACACCGAGAAAAAAAAAAATCCATCAGATACTCATTTTTAGTCAAAATTATAAATTACTATTGGAAAATAAAGTGCAATTTTTAAAATGGTTATTGGGCGTCACCGCCGCAAAGGCACTCGTGTTTTTCAGTAACTATTGACAACACCCGCTCCCTTTCTACCAATTAACACAAGGTGACTAAACCGCGCAGTTCGAACTCTGCCCATCGATTATTCCGTGCTAATATTCTTATACTGTCGGTTCAGCCACTCATAACTTAGACCACAACTTGAATGGTATATTCCGGATGTTTTTTTCTCTCGTGCGATTTAAGTACTTACTGAGAATTTAATAGCAGCTGTTATGCGAAATGTCGCAGTTGCTACGTAGCTTGTCGCATTGGATCGAGTTTAGAGACAAACATTTCCGGTCTGTGAAACATTGAACTGTCCATATTTGCGTCTGCTTTGTGTTTATTGTTGGTTCTAGTTCAGGATAAAACAACAATCACAAATCAGACATATGTAGCTTATTCAATGCATGGCACACTAGAAATGTGTGCCTACAATCCGTTTCCTGGAAGTATGTGAACTAAATAATATCGCTGAAAAAATATTAAAGTTTAGAAAGATATTATTAAATGAAAGTAGCTTTTGGTTTCTTAAAAGAAAGAAGAAAAAGAAATCGTTTATCTTTCATATAGTTGCGGTCTACATTTTCTTACTTTGCATAGAGTAAGATTATGAACGAGAAAGAATTTCCCAGATTTTCCTCATTAGTTACATTGGTTATTTAGAAATGCAGAGTTATAAAAAAAAAAAAAAGAGCAGACCACATTTAAAGACAATATATGTATTGGGAAGAGGCCTGCCTATACCTCAATCCCTGAAGGAGAATCCCCTTTGGCTCAAGGTGAACACCCTATCATGAATGTGAGACATCGGTATGGTTCTGCTCTGCAGTTTAGTACTATGCGTAAGGTTAAAGTTTTCAAGGAAAATAACTTACCAGATTTTCCTCGCTAGTTATCCGGACTATTTAGAAAAGACCTTGTATATCTTAGGTATTGTTAAAAGAAAACTTTATATTACGTTTATTTTGGCATATGGGAGTAATTGTTTTTATAAAGTATACGTCTTGGCCTTACTTCACTTATGCACCTATTAAAAAAACTGCTAACTTCCCTTGGTCGTTTTCACTCCCAGGACTTAAAGGGAAACTGTTAAAAAGCGAGCCGATTTTATTTTGATATATTTTGTAATTTATTCATTGCATTTTCAGAAGCTGGCATTCCTGGCAAAAGACAATTTCCCTATTTTAATAACTGCAAAAGTTAGTGTGCTTTGGTTTAGTTTAGGTTTATTTTTAGAGCAAATGGTAACGGCTATTTCGATACACTGTGTGCTTCGATCATGCTCGATATTCAGAGCTAAAACATGTAAAGAAATTCAGCCACAGTAGATGAAAGTAATACACAGTAGATGTCAACATTCTCTCCAATGCGAATGCTGCAAATGCAAACGACTTCATTTTACCCCTGTCACCCTGTCATAAGTACCGTACTATCTGTGATCGCCACCACATGCGGTGACTTATTATTTTATCACGTGGTCCCGTCACATTATAGGTTTATTCTCATAACTGAAATAACAGCTTTAAATATTTACATTTTGAAGAATCTTTCCATAATTGACTTGTAATCTTCTTACACTGGATATAACAAACCGAGAAACGAGGATTAAGTCGATGGTAGTAAGAGAATAATAAAAGATATGACGAGTCGAAGGTGCTGACAGCCAGTCCAGAAAACTCGATGTATAACATGGACACGGAACTACGAAACCGACATATGTGAAAAAAAAAAAAAAAAATATGCAGACACTTCGTACACAAACATAACAGCCTGTGAATATTCTAGAGCTATTTCTTACCAACAAAATGAATATGTATAACTACATATGAAAGTTCTGTCATATAGGGAACATTTGGTACCTCCAAAATTAATCCAATCCATGCATATTTACCTTTTCTCTGTGTACGTGCACGTACCAAATAAGAGGGGTTGTCATCGAATTTTGGGGCCAAACCATTTTAATTTGGCATCATTTTGAGCGTGGGCGACAATACTTAAAAGACTTTATGGAGCCATAGTGAGCTCTAAACATAAATGAATCTATCTTCCTCAGGGCCGCATCTTCGCTAGTCAAGGTTACGATATGACAACCCTATCTGTACCTTGGCGTATCGAGCAGATATTTCTGTGCTTCGGGTCTGTGAATTTCATTAGATACGGCGGCAAGCCACCCCATCCAATCAAAATTAAGTTGTTTAAATTTGAACTATTCCTACATGATCGAGACAAGGGGAGCACACAGCTTGAATGGACTGATAAATAAGCAATTTTCCCCTGCCTGTCCTTTTTTGTGCAAATACCTTTCACTCAAATACACCTGAAATGGATTCCCTCTGGTACGTGGTCAAACTTTCAATGTTAAACTTACAAAGTATCCTTTTTAAGCCAATTGCCTGCACCATTTTCGGCCGAAATACAATGCACCGCTGTTACACGCTATTGGTTAGTTAGCATTACATACTAAGAGATGCAACTCATGAAATCCAGTAGAGATCGCTAGGACAAAGCACTTATATATCAGTTCGATCCGCCAAGGTGTAGATAGGGTTATCATATCGGAACCTTGGCTAGCCAAGATGTCAGGGCCGCGGACAGGTTAGAACAACTAGGACAAAATTCAGGGGACCCAAAACGGTCAGGGGGCCACAGCCGTCACATTTTTTAAATTCATAGGGGGTCTACAGGATAATTTTTCATAGAGCCAACAAATCCTGTCCGCGGCCCTGCCTTCCCTACATGCCTAATGTCCTGCATCCATCCGTCCATCCATCCATCCATCCGTCCATCCATCTATATTTTTGCATTAACACAAAGCTTATCTCATTGTTGGCATAGGTGGAACCATATGGTTATGCTGCTTCTGGACCTGTTGCTGCTGTTGATATGTTGTTATTATTATTATTATTATTATTATTATTATTATTATTATTTCAGAGTGCTGTCAGCATTGAGCCATGGGGTTAGTTGAATATCTTCATCCTGCGTTGGAACATTTGGATTACAAACAGTCAGCTGTAAAATTAACTTTCATCTGCGCCTCCTTTGCCTTTTTCAGCGCTCTCTGCTGGATATCGGCTGTCTTATCGGGATTGACACTCACCTATCGAAACTTGCGGAAGAAAGAAAAATTGTTTTGGAATCTTGCTATCGTACGGGCTGCATATGGAATCTTTTGCACAGTGATTGGTCTCTGGGCCATTTTCTTTGACACGGAACTAATCAAAGATGTCGTGAATGCTACAACCCCCACCAGTTACTTTGCTCTAGCCGTTACTGTCGGGTTCTTCATCTTCGAATGCTCAGCGCTTTTAGTCTCTGACATTGTTTACAAGCAATTCAGTTTTCTTTTAAACCTCCACCACTGGCTTTCGCTGGTTGGCTATTCAATGTTGATGGTCATGGATTCTCCCCACTATTTTGGAACGTGTGGCCTCATTCTGGAAATGAGCACGCCCTTTTCATGCATATGCTGGACACTACTAAAAAGCGGTTCAGCGCACACGCTGTTATGGAAAGCAAACCAATTTATCCTTGTGCACATGTTCCATCTTCGTTCCGTGGTTGAATGTTTCCTGTGGTATAAAACCTATCAGAACTGGACTAGAGTATGGGAGGCTATGCCCTTGCCAATGTTTCTTGCCCTTTACATCCAGCTGGCTCTGGTAACCGTAGTTATGACCCCTTATTGGACTTACAAGAAAACCATCCAAATGGTCAACCCCGTGGACTGGAATTTCGAGGATTCAGACATGAATAAGACCAAATATGGTTCCACTAAGAAGGACAACTAGGCAGGAAGCGTATCTTTGATTCCTTTCCATGATGTCCACTTTCTACAATGTAACTGAATAGTATAGCGTTTGCACGACGGTACCTTTAAGGCGAATCATCAGCACTCTCGTTATTTTCTAAAATTATTTGGCCACATACTTTCGGACCAGGAATGACAGGATAATTAACACTGTAGTCATATTCTGAGTAAAATCTAAAGTTTGATAGCATTTTTGCTCCTAAAATATGCAAGAAATCCAATTATCGCTAAGGCCAGTCCAGATCGTCTGCTTTGGTGTGTCATTTTGGAGTCTCTTAGCTTCCATTTTTGGGGGATGATATAACGACCTGTTGAGTGATATAAAGTAGATGATGATGATGATGATGATGATGATGATGATGATGTATTTACTTAACTCTTTGCGGTCAGTAATTTAATTTAACCTTGCGCATAAAGGACGATATGGCAAATGCAATAAACGTACTTGAACAATTACATCATAGTCTATTTTTAATTCACGGGTCTTA
>JAECUM010004471.1:0-83963 GCA_016617855.1 Megalonaias nervosa
ATAACAAGAGTATTCATTTCTATCACTTTAGTATGTACACTATACCTTATGTCTGATAGCATAGATTCCTTATTTTCATTAAAAATATGTTACAAATTCAAAATACAAAGCAAGCAATTACTAGTATACATTTTATGTTACCCTTGTTTTGTTTTTGTTTCGTAGGGAAATAAAAGCAAAAATTTATAATAGTACAATAAAAACTGGGATAATGCAACCCAAATCTATGCTTCGAGCCCCCTACATGATGAAAACCTATCCCTATCTTGAGTACATTATGGGCCAATATACTGGGTTTATGACCAATCCACTGACAAGTGTAATGTCACAATATTGGTACCATTGATTCTTGTGGTCATCATTTTGCGCTTTGACGGAAATGAGAACAGGCCAATATAACCTTCAAACTCAACAAGTTTATGTCTCTTTAAGGAAGGAACATGGACCAATTCTCTTTAAGTGGACATTAGTTATGCATCTTGCAAATCCCTCCTTCTGCGCCCTAGGTTTGGCCACTTCAGCAACACCATCGATGACTTCAATTTCTTGCGGTTGATGGACATCCACAAGTCCTCCGGAGCGACTGTGGAAGTATTTAACAGCACACCCCATTCGAACGCAGACCATCTTAACCACAGTACCATCGGACTCTATCTTTGTCTCCTGCTCAATTTCTGGCTGAACAATGGCCTGAACTTTAACTTCACCAACTATTCGGTTTCTGGAATCATACACGGTGAACTCTTCACCCTCTTGAACTGCCTCAATGCAAAAAGCAAATCCATCGGGATAGCTGTCTGTCCAAAAATAGCAGTCGTTGTGGTTGAGACTGTCTCCACTGAAGACGAGACGTCTCGCATATCCAAGACCAATGGATTCTAAACGTCTGGCTTCCCCACCAAAAAGATACTCTGAGGACCCAATGTAGCGGACACGGTAACGGAAACAAGGTGTTATACGCCGGTCTATGTTAAAGCCTGCAAGGAAAATTAACAATATTCTTATCACCTTTTATGTGTCGCAGAAATGCATAAAAATACATTTGGTATATGTAGATCTACATACATTTGTTGCATTTTATAATGCGAATCCAGGCTATCAAATTGCAAGACCGTGAGCAGGAGACAGAGAGACAGATAGAAAGGGAAGGAGATCATAACTATGGAATAAATTGAATACACAACAGTTCACTAGTATTTAATGTACTATGGACTAACAAATTCTACGGATTTCATTTTTATTTATCTAAGAGGAAAAAACAATATCCTTACTTATTGGAATCATGGAGATTTTTTTCAAGGTAGGTTACAGCAGGTTGAGTACTTCTGAATGATCGAAGAAAACTGGTGAGATTCTGTTTCATTGCGTTGTACCATTTGCAGAATTTAACTTTTATCATTCTGTCCTGCCATTTATTGCATGCTGATATCTTTTCATAAGTGTACTTATATCCCTTAATTTGCTTGATGGAATCTATTCTGCTCATCTCTGTTGTGTACATTATACTCCTTAGACTTGAGATGTGGGGGAAAAAAAAAAAGCTGTTCGATGAAACAAATCTGTTTTATTTAGGATAATTATTATTTAGTTACTATGCTAAACAAAATATAGAAATATACAACTCTCAGTTGTTGATTGTACTGCTTCCAGATTTGTAAAAGGTTGAAATGACATCCTTTATTTACCGTGTGTTCAAGTTTTATTTTTATATTATTTTTATTTCAGAGGATTCTATTGTTTCATCATACAAACCGTTTTGGTTTTCCCTTTCGAAACTCCTGACCTACTTGATATTGCTATGTTCTTTGCTAAAATTTAAGTAAAAGACCTGGCCTTGTTTACAACTTAGAATGTTCTGGAAATTAACATTTGATCCTTATCCTGGTCCTATTATTGTGTCTTAGTTTTTTTTTATTAAGGTTATTTACATCAGAATTATACACTCCTATCTTAACATTTGTTTAATCAGCCTCCTGATTTATTTATTTAAATAGTATTCATTGGAATTACAAAATGCTTATTGACTTTTTGACTTTAACATTATCTTGGGATTTTTGTGAATTCATTCAAGTACGTTCTGGATTATATCATTGTGACACAGAAAGACTATTAGTACATCAAAACTTTTACGACTATTGGTACATCAGAACATTTAAGATTATTTTGTACATCAACACTTTCAAGATTGGAATTTATTCTGAATACAACTGGAAATCATTCAGAACACTATACGTTGGATTTGTGATAGAACTTTTGGATTGTTTGGGATTTAATTCACAATACTGTTAGTTCCTTTAAAATTTTCACTTTATATTCTAGGATATAAATTATTTATTGAATTTTACTAAACGTATATGGTTTTGCTTATTCTGTTATTTAGTTTAAGACCAGTAAGTAGTAACAAACTAAAACTACTTTTCAAGAAGTTTACTTTTTTTCAAATAGACACAGATGTCTATAGACCTTGTATTTTTCCTTCCTTCCCACATTATTTTAACATGTATAACTAGACCAAAAAGTTCTTCACTAGTCATGTCGGAAAGAAAAAAAGGGGAAAAAAGGAAAATGACGGAAAACAAGTAGTGGCCGTGCACGGCTTTAATTCATTATACATCTCCTCCTCCTCCTCCTCATTATCATCGGGTCCAATAGTTTGACCCATCAAGACATTTGCAGTACAACCATGTAACGCATTCTGATCTGTATAATGTCAGTTCTGGTCCCAGCTGTCAACGGTGTTTACTATTATAATGCTTCCAAGTACCAAAGTCCGCGTCAGTTAATGAATGAAAATTCTACATACATACTATATCAACAAATCAGGTCAACTAAGTACACTATTTGTTTACAAGTTATCCCAGATGTGTCACGCATTTGTTCGTGTCAATCACCTCACCGATATTTCACAATTTTTAATTGTGTGTTTATTTTTGGGAATTTATAACTTTTTCATGTATTCAGCCTTTTAAAAAACATTTTAATGTTCTTAAATTGTTGTTACGTACATAATGATTCTACAGCCAGAAAACTACTTATCGTATTATATCGTATATCTGATTCTTTTGCTTTTATTACAGTTGTTTTCATAATCTCACAAATGAAATTATGAATAATTAGGGCAACTGTAAGAAGAAAAAAGAAAAAGAAAAACAAAACAGGTACAAGACCAACAAGTATCTCTCCTCTTTTTCTTCTGACATTTATTGCACCACGTGACATGGAAAAAAGCGAAGATCTACTGGTTGGTCTAATCGTTCTCAAATTTAATCAGTAAAACCAGTGGCGTCACTAAGGTTGGTGTCACCCAGTGCGGTAACTCATGGTGTCATCCCCATGGACCTCCTTCCTGCACAAAAACTCAAAATTTTATAGACAGTCATTTTGGTGTCACCCCCTCTGATGGTGTCACCGGGTGCCGTCCGCACACCCCTAGTGACGCCACTGAGTAAAACAGGACCAATAATCAATATAAATGGAAATGTGTACCGAGAATAATATTTTGTTATCTTTCTCTTTTCTTTATTTTCGCTCAAACTAAACGTACAACTCTTTCATTGCCACAATACTGACCTGATTACAGTTATGAATAAATAATAATCTCAAAATTATAAATGTCAACTTTATCATGAAATATGATAAAACAATTCCAGAGAATTGTATGAAATTTTTAGATAAACCAATTATCTTCATTTTCTACTTCCCTTTTTTAAATCCATTGTGTAACGTAAGATTTAGAAATGAAATAAATGCATCGTTTTCGTGATGCTTTTTAATGGCACGTGCAAAAATGATACTTCTGAAAATATATTTACTTTTATATGCGTCCGTGCTATTGTCTCCAATCTCTTTTAATGGTCAAATTTCAAGTTAGACACAAGAGCCTTTCTGGTTGATATAGGAGGCATAAAATGTTTACGTCTGATGCCAAGTGTTTTTTAATAAGTAGAAAATGTGTTAAGAAAGGTAATGTGAATAACAGTACTCACTTTTCACTTTCAGTTCATGCTCCTTTAGATCGTAATTCTCCTTCAAACCCTCAATACAACTGGAGCTTTCTACTGGCAAATTCCAAACTCTAAGCAGGTCAGAAATTCTTTGACCCTCAAGAAATTTCAAGTCGTGCGGACGAACAGTGGCATACACAGAAAGATTTCTAAGGTAGCTTTCATCTTGGTCATCTTTCCAGATTCCAAGCTGGACTTCTTCGTTTTGACGGAGGTTGTCGCATTGAAACATTGCTATCTACTGAAAATGAAATCTTGAACAGATATTTTATATGCAAGTACTTCTGAGAGACAGAGATTTCAATTAATAATATTGATAAATCTTTTACGGAAACAAATGTCTTGTGTCGAACTAACGTGAAGAATGATTTTCTATAATTTTATGGCATTATCTCTTTCTCTACTCGTATCACTTCGAGTGAACAATGACTGAAAGACCGTATATGCATTGTGTATTGAATTCAGATGGTAGCCAATCATAAAGCACGGATGTTTTGAGCATTTTTATTGGCTACTTGGTGTGCTCATGATAAGAGCACGTGGTGAAAAATTAACTACAGGAGAACGAACGTGTACAGTTGCAAAAACTTTTAGGGAAACTTTTCGAGAAACTATGGACGCTGAATGTATTGTCAATGATTCAACAGCTTTTCTAGTGTTCTAATAGACGAGGCGCCGTAGAAGACAAAAGCCGGTCCACTGAGAAATTTGCAGTTAAAATGTCACTGTCTTATGTTGAGAATTCCAATTTCACAAGTTGAGTGAAATTGTTAGCATTAAAAGTTGCATTTCATATTTCCAGTTTTGGAGCTTCACCTGTTAAATTACATGGAGGCGGTTGAAAGTTCCATTTTCTATGTCGAGTTTTTAGATTTTATCTGTTACACAGCGGTGGCTGAAATTTCAATGTTGTATGTCGAGAATTCCAGTTTCACACGCTGTGTGAAATGTTTACTTTCGAATATTCCATTACAATTAAAGCCTTTTTAGATTGTATTTGTTGAATTACACAGCGGTTGTTGAAAATACCATTTCCTGTGTCGAGAAATTCCCTTAAGTATGGAAGAAATTGTTTTATGTGTACTCCAGTATTTATTTCTGCACCTTTTTAATTCTGTGTGATGTTGGTTACATTACATGTATTTTGGTAATGTTATCATGGTATGATGATCATCTGATTTATGATAGTGCGAAACTACTGCCCCTCCTCCCCACTCTCTAAGCAAGGTCTCCACCTGACCAACAAATAGATATCCGCTTTTTTTATTCTGACATTACTGGTAGCGGAAATGGCAGAAAAAATCGGAGATCTACTTGTTGGTCTCGGTTTCCATTGATGTATTATGTTCATATTTTTAATATAAAATTTCTTACCTGAAATCCTTATAATGAGATACTGCTTTCATTCTTTTTTTTTTTTTTTTTTTTTTTTTTTTTTTTTTTGGGTTGGTTCCTCTGGTATTCTTAGTCCCAGAGAATACAATACAATGCATCAGTTTGGGTACCAGATATATCAGCTTAAAGTAGGTCTCACAATATCTTATTTTTGTCCTTCAGTATTTCATTCAGTTTTTATTTTCGATCCCATGTTAGTTAGACTCTATGATTTTCTGTAAATTACTGCGCCGCCATACATCTGAGTCATATTTATGTCCGGCAGAAATATCAAAAGATGCCTCCATTGGTATTTTCCAGTGTAGAACAACGATTTGTACTGTCTATACTCCATCATTAGACAGCTTTCCTTCATCACGTGATCTTACAGTTAATACCATACTGCACACAAAGTGGCAAAAACTCACGTTGCTATCGTCACTTGAGCATGCATTCACAGTAATCAAAATGAAGATGAATTGCAACTCATTCAAGTTCTATAACGTGGTGTGGTTGAAAATGTTGCAGATAAACAACGTTTGCACTGATCGGCGTTGCCACAAGTATTGATTTTGTAGTCTGTTTCGAGGCCCTAAAGCCGTTGTTGCAATTGTTGCTTTCCTTCTTCATTCAGAAATGCTAAATGAATTTCGCAGAAATTTTGTAACTTGCGTACCATTACGTACCATCCGTACGGGTATAGTCGCACGGAGCCGTAGTACTAGCTAATACGACAGCTATACACTTGAGACAATTGTATGTTTTTGGAAATGCCTCACATTGAGGAGGAGGATATTTTTTCTGAATAAAATCCATTTCCAACATAATCTTTCCTTTATATTTAAAATAACGAATTTACTTACAGGAAATTATTATTGTTATCACCTACATACCGCTTACGCTTCGCGTGGTACAGTATAAATTATGGTCCATAAATTAAACGCAATGTCTTCATTATCGTCATCGTCTAGATGACAGTTTGTCATTTAGATGAATGAATAATCAAATAATAATGGATTCCAGTATTATTCTGATTTGACAATCTGAGGTATTTCTTTCAAAGTATTTCATAGTATGCTCTGTGCGAAAAAGTCATATTCCATAGACTTTCACAGATGAACCTTGTCACGGGAGTCAATGATATCATTGCCAAGTAGCTGTAACAATATAGTTAAATACCGGAAAAATCGTAATATGATTTCCTCTTTTTTTTTAATTTAGTAAATCTAAAGGCGGCATGTCTTTTACTAAAACGCCAATTAGTGGATTATTCATTTTGTTAACGTGGAACACTTGATTTTTAAAGTATTCAGCATATTCCTTTTCTGACAATATTTAATGAAAACGATGTTCCAGTGTTGGCACTTGAGAGTGAATACTCATCAATGTTTTCCGTGTCTTTCACGGTTGGAAAAAATTTCAAAATATGCCGAAACTTATTGCTAAAATTTAAAGGCATCAAGGTGCAATAAACGTGCAATTGTAAAAACAAAATTCGCACTCGGTGGCAACTGCTAAGGGCAAGGAGTTTGTCCGAAGAAGTCCGTCGGTGACGATACTAAATTCTCTTAGGTGATATTCAGCTATATCCATGGACGGAAGACAATAACATCTAACGGGATGGGAAAAGTAGTTTGAGGTAAGATTTAATCAAACAAAACAAAAAAAAAAAAAAAAAATGGTTATGGTAATTTGTCTGAAGTCCTTCTGTCCGTCCGCCCATTAAGTATTCTTTAATGATTGAATTGTTGGGGGAAAAGCTTTATATGGAAATATTATCATTAAATAAATATAAAAATTGCATATAATATAGTAGTTTCTATCAAAGTATGCATATAAATGATTCACGTACGACTAGACCCAGAGGGTAGTGGAAACCGACCCATGTACCTAGTATCTATTTTGTTTATATTATTTTACGTGTGTGAACCATTGTGCTGGGAAAACTGCACGAAACACTGTTGCTGTTGTCTTTCCTTTCTACTTTAGTAGTTCATCATATATTGAATCATGTAAGTTAAAAGTTGAAGACCCACCCACACCCAAGTCCACTGTTCTTAAGTTAATTAAATCCAATTTATATTGTATATTTCGTTGGTAAAATTAAAATATAATCGCTGGTTTGTCTCTTTCTTATTTTATTTTTTTATTTTAAATAGAATTTGCACCCGAGTTCGAGGAGTTCCTTGACTTCGATATTCTCCGAAAGTGCCTAACGTCATTATATATTATGATGATGATGATTAAATATAATTAAACTGATTCATCTTGATTGATTAAAAATTTCATCAATTTGTTTCAAACGTATCAAATTTTGTTCTTCTTCATATCACCTGGAGTATATGTCGAGTACAGAGAAAGGGGTGGAGGGGGTGGGTGATCAAGTGGGTTCTCCTAATCACGACAAGGAACTAAAACGACGAGAACTTTGTATCCCATTTAGTTATTGTTAATAAAATATATTACAATTAAAATTATTTATAATTTTCACGAAACAAGTTCTTCCGTTTGCTTCAGCGATTTACGTATATAAGAAGAACACTTGAAGATCCTACAGCTCGTTGTTCCAGTTCGGTACATTTTCATCCATCAAGCTAGTTTTCTTTAGGAAATTAACAAAGATAAGATAAGGGCATGTAAATGATCCATCGATGGACTTTAAAATTTACATGTAATTTAAAGTCTACAATCTATTATTAGTTATATGATGCAACTCGGAAGATCGTGCAACGCGATCTTCATATATAACGAACTTATTCAGGTGATAAATATTTATTTTACATAGCTTAAGATATATTACAGTTGCAACGTTACTAACTTTCAGTATTATGTAAAAGAATAATCGGATTATACCGATCAAGAGATTAACATTGATTGCGCAACGCCATCTTAGAGTATATCACAAGGTCACACTGGAAGATAGATCAGCGTAAATTGTTGTTAGATAGCAGATGATGTTAACACATCGGAACCTTGGCTAGCGAAGATGCCCGGGACCCCGGCTCAAGAGCGATTTGATTAATTCTGATTTGCCATTAATACCCTAGATTTTAATAAACAAACTTTATTTGTTAAATTATTGGTGCATTTTATGAAAGTGAAACTTTGATATCTTTTCAAGGAAACCCCGTTTCAAAGCTTCCTATATATAAAAAGGCCCTATTTTTATGTACTCATTTACTGATCCAAGATTACATTTAAAATCATCCCGACTTTCAAATAAATGGATTAATCCGTTTACAAATTTCCTGTATATGAAAGACTATTTAGTATGTATTCTTGTACAGCTCAAGATTCAAAGTAGATGTCAGAAACCCAGGCTGACATTCCGAATTATCTTTTGTTTAACAAAATGGATTAAAGAAGCTGTATGTACTTTGTTACGGTAAGGAATTTTACTATTTAAACATGATGGCCGTGTTAGATCTAGATCAGAAATGTAACTGTATGTGTGTGTGTGATTTAGATTTTTAACATAGCTTTAACAATGTTTTAGTCATATCGCTACGATGTCTGCCGTGTAACATTTTATAGTGATGTCTAGCACTGGGGCATCATGCCGCAGACATGTGGCATGATGTCCCACCCAGTCACATTATCCTGACACCAGACTGACCAGTCCTAACACTAACCTCTTAATGCTGAGCGCCAAGCCAGGCAGCTGTTAGTTCCATTTTTAAAGTCTTTGGTATGATTCGGCCGGGGTTCGAACCCGCGACCTCCCGCATCCGAAGCGGACGCTCTAACCACTAGGACACCGGAGTGGTCAGAAATGTAGCTAAAAATTAGTCTATAATTAAGCATAGATCAAACAAAGCATCTATGGCAACATGGGACAAATGGATTAATTAAACAACTTAATAAAATACGAACCAAATATGTTGACGTTAATTCCCATATTAGAAAGAGAGAAAATGGAAGTCATAAATTCACGTTAATACGATGGAGTCTGACATCGCACAATGGATAAAATAAAAAGCAGAAAAATTGAATATAACCATGTTGACTTTAATACTTAAATATTAATATCCGATTATCAAGAGACCAGATCCCATTTTTAAACATTTAATCTCACTGTTAAAGAAAAAAGGGATATATTAACACACTGCACGTTCTATACTAAATCAGAGAACGAATCTAGCCCTTTTCCATTTCATCTTAGTTGCTTAAAGAATACTCGTATGAATAATGGATAAATTTAATAAAATATACGCATTTAGATCAAATTACATTAGGTAATATCATTATGCAGACATTCCCACCCACATCCCCAGTTTTAAATTAAAATGAAAAATCGCCGTCGTCATTCTAGGTTGGATACAGAAATTATTAACAATTTTTAAAATGGAAATACTGTGGCCCAATTTAAAATGTGCAGAAAACTCGGTATTTATCGAAGTTTTACTTGTAACACTTTTGTAGTGGATAAATTATCATTTTCTTTTCCGGTGACTTTGCCAAAGCATACGATGATGCCATATTTGAAAAGTTTTACCTTTGAAATCAATGGTAGTCCGTTCCATGACGTTGATTGGTCAATTCCAGTTACGCAACATAATGTCAGTCGGTTGAAACTGACTCAAAGTCTTCGTAGATGCTATTTAAGTTTGGACATAATTTGGATTCAGTTTCATTTCATATAAAAATGTAACCGTCTTAGCAAACATTCTGGAGCATTTTCATGCAAGTTTGGCCTTAGGTAACTAATCTGTAAGTTTTCCAGTTCTGATGAAAAGCTGTATGGTACCAGATTGAATCCTGTATTTTAAAAATATCGAAAATTAAAACAATTTTTAAGAGAACTGTGTTTAGCAAACATTACAGTACATCTGGCTTCTGCCGTGTTTAATCATGGAAGTGTTTAGCAAAAGTTATAGAGTACATCAGGCTTTTGCCCTGTGCAAACTATATTGAGTGTTTCTGGCTTTTGCCGCGTGAGGACGACTTAAGTAATTCAGGTTATCTCTTAACACATACATTGCTTACGTAATCGAGACCCAGTTCTAATCTGTGTGTCATAAACCTAATATATAGATTGACAAAGTTTGTAAGTACTGATTAAATAATTTAAACACGTGTCTATACTGAATTCTGGTCAACACCTGATATTTTAAGTGCAGTGGTCAGATTTTTGTTATATGCAATCATCTGAGCCTTTAAGTAAATAAAATGACTGTTCATTTTCACAGATACCTGTAACTTGTACATTCTCAAATGATTCGGCCCCACGAGAGAAAAAAAATAGCAACCCCTTAGCCCGAAAAAACCGAAATATTGTCCATGAATTGATGAATCGCCAAAGCACCATGCCCATTCTTTTTGACTAGTTATTCGTGAAACTCAAGTTTTTCTTCAGAAATTTTTATAACTTTGTTTGAAATATATTTTTGGGGTGGTAGTGAGAACTTAATGCAATTTATATGCAAAAAAAATAATTAAGTTTTTTTTTTTTTTACAAATTTAATTTGTACATATTACATCGATCCGCCAAGATGTAGACAGGGTTATCATATCGGAACCTTGGCTAGCGAAAGTTGGGTCCCGGGTGGCCGAATGTTAGGCACTCGCCTTTACAGACCACCGAAAGCTAGCCTCTGTCCGCGTGGGTTCAAGTATCGGTTTGGATAACGGCGTGAGCTGATGGATTGTCTTGTCCAAATCACCGTTTGGCATGGCAGTTGAACTGGCTGTAAATCAAACACAAGTATTATCATCTGTACCTGCAAATAAGATTTGAAATTGGGACCCAGTTTCTTGTTTACTTGTCTGTTAGCATTCTTCTTTCCATGTCTGACGAGTTTATTTATCAACTTCAGATAATAACAACCAGACCAGTGTTTATACAATAATAATACAAATGAAGATTCAAAATTGTTCAACCCCACTTGATCTAGAGTCAACACAGTGAACATGTAGGATTAACCTGTTATCCTGGTATGATGTCATTATGGTTAGCTTCCTAAACTACTCCTTGTTACTTAATTCTCAGCGTTGTTGAGTTCTGTACTTTCATAACATCAAATGTGTTCCTGTGGGAAGCAAAGCTTGGTGTTATATCATTTAGGTTACTCTTACCTATTTTCTGCTGAAAAAGCTTCCATAATTTTTGTCTCCTCATATCATAGTAGGAGTGTTTTTATTCTTGTGACATCTCTTACAAACAGACTTGTCACTTCAAAAAGACTTCAGTATGCCCTGAAGCTTCAATCAAACCTTATTTAAATCTTTAGCCCCCACCCCAATTTTTTTGACCTGAACAGACAGCCCCTCCCACCCCCGAGAAACCTTCCTATGTTGAGCTGAAAAATGTCTGATGCTGAGTCTGAAGTGGACAACAATTTACGGAAAGTGCTTGAAATTCTTGAATCGGATTGGGCGAGAGTTTTGTGCTGGGATAATTTGCATAAGCATAGTTAATCTAGTTAAGCTGATAATTATCCTCTACAGTTTTGATTTGCTTGCCCCTACAGCTCACATCCTTAATCATTCTGTGGTTCTCGCTCATTTAAACAAATTAGTTAACATAGGAAGCATGTCAGTCAAAATGCATAGAAAGAGTAATGACATTGAGAAAGAGGAAATAAGGCATTTAAATTAGGAAAATAACGACATAGAATACAATATTTCCAGTTATGTTGGCAATACCACCACAACAAGTGAGAAAATACATGTCGTAAAAGGATAATTAGATGGAGCTGTAATAAAAGCTTTTGCAAGAAATGGTCATCTGCTAAAGTTACTATTTTTGAACAGTAAAGTTAATAGCACCAAACATTCATGGCATAATCAGACATGCATTTTTGTCTATTATCATCCAAAGATATAGTATGTCTTTAACCAGTGTTTTTCCAGCTTTTCAAGAAACTCGTCGAGAAAAGCACAGTCCCAAATCCTTTTTCTATTACAGTATGTAAAGAGAAAAGCACAGACCCAAATCTCTTCTATTACAGTATATAACCAGAATAGCAGAGGTCCAAATCGTTTCTCTTACAGTATATAATAAGAAAAGCACAGGCCCAAATCGTTTCTATTACAGTATAAAGCGAGAATATTCCCTTATCTCAGAGCTATAAAAATCAGATAGGTTCAGGGGACAACACAATCCATGTGTTTTAAGTTGCAATCCTACTTTAGTCATTGCTTTTATTCCTTGTACACATCAACAAGTTGCTTATAAAGTATGTCATGTTTCATTATTTAAACAAAAGGCACTCGAGTGGATTATCGATCTACTAGCCCCGAGAAGAATTCCTTGAAATTCATAAGACCATTTCTTCTTTCTAACTGCTATTTATTGATGTCATCTCCGATATTCTTGAATAATAACATTGTAAAAGTAGTCACCGTGACAACCATATTGTACAGTTTTCCTTTAGGATAAAGTAGACATCATCAAAATGTATGTGCTGACAACCCCATTATGCAGTCACAGTGATATGTATCTTTAACATGTGGACTCGAAAATCAATAGGCTTCTTTCTAACGTATAAATTCATCCACAAACTTCGGGGAAATTCGATAATTGAAATGTTTGCGTACAAACAACTTTTCTTCTTTCCGTCACAGTGACCTTGATATTTGACCTTTCGATTCAAAATAAATGCCACCCCCCCCCCAGTCCAAGTCACTCTCAAGTTTAGTCCAGGTCCATGCGAAAACCATTGTTCTTAGAGTCGCACTAACAATAACCTTCGACTTCCTCACCTCAAAGTCAACATGTTTCTACCCATATCCCAATAGCAAGCCATCCACAGTTTGGTCCAGGTCAGTGTTATGGAAGTAACGTTTTTGTGCAGAAACCATGACTCTTCTATTGGTAGGTGACCTTGGTCTTTGACCTTTTGACCACGATATTTAAAGGCATCGTTACCCAATATGCGAGCCATCCATATAGTTTGATAACTGTTGATGTAACTCGTTATTTTGTGGAAAGCATTATTCTATTTTTCATATTGACCCTGATCTTCGATCTTTTCCAAAATCGTCTGGCTTCTTTTTTATGTTTTTCTTTTTACCACATTTGCAAACCATCCATAAGGCTGGTGACTTTTCTTCGTGTTGTTTTGGGTTTAACACCATATTTCGGCACATGATGATATACGGCGGCCAGTATATCTGGTGGAGGGAGAACCAGGAAAAATCTCAGAAAGAACCACCGACACACGGGATCTATTGGCAAGCTTTCTCACACTCCAACGCTGGCCGAGCCCGAGACTTCACCCATCGGGGACTGAGGCGTGATATCCGGGATCTATGAAGGCGTGCGTCTTACACCACTCAGCCGTCAGGGACCCCTTTGGTGAGTGTAGATTGTGGAAAAATATAATTATTATGTAGAAACCATTTCCCTTCTTTCCGTCACAGTAACCCTGATCTTTTAGCACGATATCAGTTAGATTCTGCCTTGCCCAAAGTGCAATCCATCAGTTAAGTTCGGTAGTCGTAGATGGTATACAACTAGAGATAGTATCCGAAAATAAAATTGGTAAACTAGAGAAGGACGGACAACACAACCTAACACGCTCAACCTTAAGGTGGATGTTAAATAAAACGACAATGAATTTTATACCTCCATGGCATCATATTCGGTGTACGTGCATATATCAGAGACAGGACTTTCCTGCTCCATACATGGAAATTACCTATTCTTGAAATAAACTTTAAACATATTAGCGGACAAGCATATAAAGCATTGCATGTTTTGGGGGTCTTTCTTTCTGTTTTTTCTTTTCTTTTTTGTTTGCACTTAAAAGTACGATTGGCATGCCTCGACTAATATTTTAAGTTGCAAGTCTTATTTGTAGTACGGTGCTTAGTACAGACCGAGGGCTGTTGTATCCATAACGGTCCACAAGACTGAAATTTACGCACGATTTCTCTGAATAATTTCTCAAGAGACTTAAATGACATTTAATTAGTTTTTGGTACTTTTTGCGTTTGTGTTAGTGTAAACAAGATTTAGAGGAATAATAAATTTTTTAGGTACTGTTAATTGGTATAAATTTGTGTTATATTGATATTTAACGTTGCTTCAACAATTTTTCAGTCATATCGCTACGATGTCTGCAGTGTGGCAGTTTATACATGTGTCATTATGTCCCACCCAGTCACATTATCCCGACACCAGGCCGACCAGTCCTAACACTAACCTCTTAATGCTGAGCGCCAAGCCAGGCAGCTGTTAGTACCATTTTTATTTACAAGTCTTTGGTATGACTCGGCCGGGGTTCGAACCCGTGACGTCCCGCATCCGAGGCGGACGCTCTAACCACTAGGCCACCGGAGCGGTAGGTATAAATTTGTATGAGCCAGGTTCTTTGGTAACAATAACGCATGAGCAAGCATAATTATAAAGAAGCAAGAGTCCCTTGCAAGGACTGATGTTCTACTGGCCAACAAGAAATTCCTGGAATTCAAGTTAAAACTATTTGTTCCTTTCAACTCTCGAGTTTTTAAATCTTCTCTGACATGCTTCAGCGCTAACAATATTTTCAAATCAGCTGATGTGGATGTCAGATTGGCACCATATTCATTAAGGACAAACAAGAATAATTCTTCTGGTGGAAAGCCCCATGTTAATCCAACTTTCCATTTTGGACAAGTATTAATAAGATTTCAAAATGGCTACCATAATGAACATAATGGATATGAGACAAGCACAATGTCAATTTAGAAATAAACTTGACACTACAAGTAGTCTATTGGTTAAAGCACACCAAAGACATAACCATACGTCTAGGATATGTTGCTATAACAAGATTTTTTTCAATGGCCACTGTGGCATCATTTTTAATTAGCACCAACATCAAAAGAAGTCTTTTAAGAGAAATTTCATGACAATTTGACAATTCTTTATGGGTACTAACAAAATTTTCAAGTTCAGTACAGTGGTGGCCATACTGAATGTTTGAGCAGCAACAATTAATTTCAAGACCAATTAGACGTTATTTAGTAAAAAGTCATGTTAATAAGACCATCCATTCAGGAGCAGTGTCAAGAAGATTTTCAATAGAGCCACTGTAGCAACCATATTGTATGTGCAAGCAACACTCTTTTCATTTAGGACCAACTCGACATCACAAGAAGCCTTTCAGTTAAAACAACACTTGCTGACATGACCATTCGTTAAAATGGAGTAGTCATAACAAGAGTTTCAAGATGGCCACATTATGGGTGAGATAGTAGCCATGTTTATTTGGAACAAACCAATACAAAAAGTCTTTTGGTATCTCACCCCCAATCTTACTTTCCTTTCACGAGTTGCAATATAAAGATTTTCAAGATGGCTGCCATGGTGACTATACTGGACATGAGATCAGTACTACTTAAGTTTTGGACCAACTTGTCATCACAATTAGTCTTCAGTGAAAACCTCACACTGATATGAGCATCCATGCAGAAGCATTATAAGATTTTCAAGATGACTGCTGTGTTGGCCATATTGGATATCCAAGCAGCACCGTTTTCATTTAGGACAAACAAGACCATGGGATGAAATGTGCATGAAAGTTGTATGGCATTCATCTTACTGTACTTTCATGCAAAACAAGATTCACTCAAAGGTGCTGATGTTCTACCGGGTGAAAAGATCTTCCAGGAATTTAAGACAAGACCATGTCTTCCTTTCATCTATCAAGGATTGCAACCATTGCCGGATATTTTTCAGTGATAAAATTGTTTCTCACATTTGCTGCTGTGGTGCACAGAGTTAGACATAAGCTTAGCAAAATTTTCATTTAGGACAGAGTAAATATCATCAAGAGTCTTTTGGTGAAAACCCCACGTCATAATGATGATCTATTCTGGAGTCTAGAAACATGAATATTTTAAAGAGTTTTCATAGCAGCCAGTGGATGTATGACTGGCATCATTTTCATCTAGGACTTTGTGAAAACTTCAGGTCATCCATCCGGGGAAGTAGCGAGTACTTCAAGTCATCCATCCTGGGAAGTAGTGAAAACGATTGGTAAGACAGTCGTTGTGGCAGAATACTGGATGTACAACTAGCACCGTTTTCATTTAGAACAGACTAGACATCATAAAAAGTCTATTCGTGAAAACCCCATGCTGATATAGCCATCCATTTGTAGAGATAACAAGAGTTTAAATATAGCTGCTGTGGTGGCCATATCGATGTCAGTTTGGCATCATTTTCATTGAAGACCAACTAGACACCACAAAAATTCTGGTGAAAATCCCATGTCAGTATTGCATTCTGTTCATGTGGGGATATGAAAATTACAAGATGGCTCCCAACAGCCATTGTGGATTTCAGATTGATGCCATTTTTATTTAGGACCAGCTAGATATCACAAGAAGTCTTCCAGTGAAAAACCCCATGTAGAAGGTGAAGCAAAATAATAAAATTTTCAAGATGGCAGCTGTGGCAGTCATATAGGACACCAGACTGGTACCATTTTCATAAAGAATATGCTAGACACAAGAAGCCCCATTGTGAAAACTCCCTATCGATATTACCATCCATGTAGGAGTAGCAATAATGAGATTTTCAATATGGATGCCACATCGACACATTTTCATTTAGGACCAAGTAGTCATCATAAGAAGTATTTCAGTGACCACTCCATGTTGATATGACCATCCATTAATGAGGAGAATTACAAGATTATAATTGGCCTTACTGGATGTAAAAGCAGCAATGATTTCAGTCTAGTCCAACTAGAACTAAGATGAATGTGTGTGTCAAGTTTCACAACGATCCTTCAAAGAAGTCTAGGAGGAATAGCTTGTGCTAATGGAGAGATGACAATGTAGAACAGCCAACCCCATAAGCTGCTTTGGTCTAAATGTCACATTAGTAAAATAACCATATGGTATGTAGATGTTTCATGCACATGTACATGCATCACTCTCTAGCATCAGATTAAAGTTCAGCATTTATTTACATGAAATGAAAATTATGCATTTTTGCAATTGATGTATAGGCATTGTAACCTGCCACAGACACACGAGCCATCAAATAAAGGGTTCATTGATCTAACTTGTTGCAAAAGGAAAGAGCCAATCTTTAGGCAGCAAGAGAATATGGCTAGCAATTGGTTGCCCTCAACAAAATCAAGAGATGCATTTTTTTGAAAATTTCCCTTTTTGGTGATGATCAAATTTTCCATTCCTTGTGTTTGCATTAGAAATGGTTTATACAAAAATCAGTAATTACAAAAAATACATATATTTTAAATTGTTAAAGTTCTGATCTCCCTCTCCCTTGATATTTACAAAACCCTCAAATGAAGAGACGGAGATGTACAACACATATAAAATGTTTTAAATTTCATCTTTTATTATCAAATACTAAACAAATAAAAATAAAATCCAACGATGCAGCACTGTAAAACCTATCTCGAAAGACCCATGCTATGAGAGACCACTTGTCCTGTGAGAAGAGATTTTCAATGCATCAATTCATATTTTTCATAGGGTCATGACCCATCATGAGAAGCCACACCTGAGAAACCCTAATTTTTTGGCAGAAATTGTGGTCTTTCACGACAAGTTTTAAAGTACTGACAAAATAAGTAATTATCATAATACAGACTATATTACAAAATGAATGGAGAAAATACAAGGGGAAAAATATAGCACATAATATTTTGCACCCTCCACAGCACTTTATGTAGAAAAAGGATTTTATTGCTGACTCTGACAGGTCAAACTATCTGTGTCTGCACTTAAATATTTGATATGCACGATGACAAGAGTATTCGTTGCTATCACTTTAGTATGTACACTATTCCTTGTGTCTGACAGTATAACTTCCGTATTTTCATCAAAAGCAGGTTACAGGTTCAAAATACGAAACAAGTAAAAACTAGTATTTATGTTACCCATTTTATTGCTCTTTTCATAGGGAAATAAAAGCACAAATTTATAAGAGTACCCAAAAACAATTTGGGACAAATGCAACCTAAATCTATGCTTCGAGCCCCCTACATGATGAAGACCTTTTCCTATCCTGAGCACATTATGGGCCAATACACTGGGTTTATGACCAATCTATTGACAAGTGTAATGTCACAATATTGGTACCATTGATTCTTGTGGTCATCATTTTGTGCTCTGACGGAAATGAGAACAGGCCAATATAGCGTTCAAAATCAACAAGTTTATGTTTCTTTAAGGAAAGAACATGGCCCAATTCTCTTTAAGTGGACACTAGTTATACATCTTGCAAATCCCTCCTTCTGCCCTCTAGGTTTGGCCACTTCAGCCACACCTTCGATGACCTCAATTTCTTGCGGTTGATGGACATCTACAAGTCCTCCGGAGTGACCGTGGAAGTATTTAACAGCACACCCCAATCGAACACAGACCATCTTAACCACAGTACCATTGGTTTCTATCTTTGTCTCCTGCTCAATTTCTGGCTGAACAATGGCCTGAACTTTAACTTCACCAACTATTCGGTTTCTGGAATCATACACGGTGAACTCTTCACCCTCTTGAACTGCCTCAATGCAAAAAGCAAATCCATCGGGATAGCTGTCTGTCCAAAAATAGCAGTCTTGTGGTTGAGACTGTCTCCACTGAAGACGAGACGTCTCGCATATCCAAGACCAATGGATTCTAAACGTCTGGCTTCCCCACCAAACAGATACTCTGAGGACCCAATGTAGCGGACACGGTAACGGAAACAAGGTGTTATACGCTGGTCTATGTTAAAGCCTGCAAGGAAAAAAAGCAATATTCTTATTGAACTTTTCTATGTTCCAGACATGCATAAAAATACTTTGGTATATGTAGATCTACACAAATTTATTGTATTTCTTAATGTGAATCCAAGCTATCAAAATGCAAAACCGTAAGCAGGAGACAGAAAGACAGGTAGAATGGGAGGGAGATCATAACTATGGAATAAATTGTATGCACAACAGTTCACTAGTATTTACTGTGCTAATGGACTAACAAATTCTGGGGATTTCATTTTTATTGATCTAAAAATAAAAAATAAACATCCTTACTGGAATTGTAGAGATTTTTTTTCAAGGAAGGTTACAAAAGGATGATTACTACTGAAGGTTACAAAAGGATGATTACTACTGAATGATGCAAGAAACTGGTGAGATTCTGTTTCAATGCGATGTGCTACTTTCAGAATTGAAAGTTTATCATTCTGTCCTGCCATTTATTGCATGCTGAGATCTTTTCATAAATGTCTACCTATATCATCAGTTAATTTGCTTGATGAAATCTATTCTGCTCAACTCTATTGTGTATGTTGTATTCCTAAGACTTGAGATATGACAATGTAAATGAAAAACAAATTGCTGGATGAAACAAATGTGTTTTAGTTAAGATAATTATTACTTAGTTACAATGGTAAACAAAATGTAGAAATACATACAACTCTCAATTGCTGATTGGACTGCTCCCAGATTTGTAAAATGTTGAAATGGCATTTTTTTATTTACCGTGTTAAAGTTTTATTTTTATATCATTTTGAATACTTCTAAGGATCCTGTTGCTTCATCATAAAAACCATACTTTCATCAAGGTCTGAAGACTAGTACTTGATACAATTGTACTGTATAGTCTCAACAGCACATGGATATCAAAAGGTGTCTTGTACACATTTTCTTGATCTCACTTGCTTTCCTTCTATTCCATTTCCACGAGTCTTGTTTTATTTTTGTCAGGCATATGGGATATGCATGCACTGACTGCAAATGAATCTGACATGTGGTGCCTGGACCAGAAATACCAGTCTAACAAGTCTCTTGCGTAGTATGTTTCACAACACCATATAAGTAAAATATACACACATATTTGTATCAAATTTAACAAAAAAAAAAAAAAGAAAAAAGAAGGTTGGCTTTTTAATGTACAACTACAACTACACATACATTTTTTGTTCTCATTTTTAGAAAGAATTTAAGTTTTTCCTGGCAAAATGTACAAGTTGTAGTAGGTTTTAAAGTTGTTGTGAAAACTGGGTATGGTACATGATGACCAGAATTCAGATCTGTATTCTGCAGTCTGGTGAATATAGGACAAATCAGTTTTGCTTAGACCAAGTTTAATGAGGATGTCCTTAAACTTTTTCAAGTGCACAATAAATACTGATTGTTTTTTTTTTGCAAAAGCAAGTTTTCTTAAAGGAATTATTATGCTTTTCATCTGACAATATTTAAAAAAAATTAAAATACTGAAGTTATTTTCTGGTGTGTGTGGCAACTGTACTAACCCAAAAAACTTTTTAATCAAAGATCTTGATTTTTTTTAAATACCAGTATAGAAATTACACAGAATCAGATCATACAGCAACATACTTATATGCAAGTCGAAAACGAATTAAATTAATCTAGTGTGCTTCAAACTGCTAATTACTACACTGCAGAATAAAGTTGATGCATTTACTGCAAAAAGAATGCTTTAAAACTGTCCAAAGGTTGGACCACCTGCCCATTTTTAAATCCTCATAGGAATCTATCATTCCCAGTAGTTAAGGACTTGTTTCCTCATCAAATAAAGAAAAACAACTGTACTACAATATTTCGGACATATTTTGCAGTTCCTTTTAGACATTTTCAAATAGCCTTAGTGACAATGAGCATGCTGTCAGCGTATAATTATTTGTTGATATTTTTACAGAATGCATTATAGTGTGCAGATTTTGGAGTTTTAACAAAGCATTGTGGAGATGTCCATTGTGGGGGTCAAGGCCTTAAGCTGTCTGCTAATGTGAAATAAAACCAGTTTTATCTTGTGAAGTGACGTTCTGGTCAAAACTGAATGAAGTGACTTTACCGATTTCTACAATATTTGCATGTCGATCATTAGAGACAATTAATAATCATACAAGAGCTGACAACATACATGTACTATCTAAATTCTAAATATCCACTTTATCTAACAAATTATGAAAAATGAATGAATACACATACAATTAAGCTACAGGAGTATTCATGTATGAATCAAGTCACTGATTGCATTTTCATAACTTCAAGATGCACCATTTTAATAATTTATTTTTGAATTTTAACTTGCTGGGAAAGATACTTTAAAAAATACAAGAGACTAAAGTGGGCTCAACATTACTCAGCTGGCTAACATCTACCTAGTAGCCAAATGCAAGAGTAGATGGCTAAGAATTAAGATTCAATAGAATTCTTTCTGTTTAAATTTGTTCAAAGTACTGTTCACTGCATCTGTTAAGTTTTTTTTTACAAGTTTCTCTTTTTTAAAGATTTTTAAAAAAATTGTCATCCACATTTGATCACACAGCACAATTTTTCCAATACTGAAACACTCCCTATTCCAGGACAAATGTTGCAAACGCTGGTTTAATTCTGAAGAGCATTTACTTAAATATAAAGTGTGTAAATATTTTTCCACTCAGTAATGGCAGCCATAACTAACAGCAGAACTGTATGAACTTCACACCAATCAAGCTGAATGAAGCCAGTTGCTTTCTGTCAAATGTGGTCAGATTGTATGAAATGGTTTTTGGAAACACTTGGTAAAATTTTCTATTTTATTAAGATCAGCTATATCTGCTGACAAATTATCATCATTTGTGTAAACTTTAAAGCCCTGCATGCCATATTACTTTCTGTAAACGTAAGTCCCCCGAACTGACTGATGCTCTACTATGCAAAAAGAATTTCCAGGAATTGAAGACAATTTTTTCCTTTGAAATATTAAGTGCTTAACCCATTTCTGATACTCTTAAGTGATGCAAAGATTTCAAATTAGCTGCTGTGTTACACATATTGGATGTCCCTTGGCACCATATTCCTTTTGGACAAAGAAGACATGATTTAAACCTTTTGATATAAAACCCCACTTCATAATGATCACATTCAAGAGGAGTGACAACAGGATTTTTAAGACAGTCATAGCTGCAACATATTATATGCAAGACTGGCACCATTTCTGTTTAGAACCTACTAGTTATCATAAGTCTATAGGTGAAAACCCCATGATAATATAGTCATCCATTTGGAGAGAAGAGGTAATAATAACAGACAAGAGACCATTCCATAAACAAGTCACTTTAAGGATTTCCAGTTTTAGTAATGGTGGTCATGTCTGATGGTGAATTAGTTCATTTGTAGAAATTTTGACGCCCTTGAGGCCATAGTGCTGTCATATTTGCCTATGCACTGACTCTTGTTTTAAAAAAATGGTGGCAATATTTGATGGTGGATCAGCTTCATTTGTGCACTTGGAAGGTCTTGATTTCCACGATACTGTCTGTTATGTTTGGTCAAATTCTACTGAGAGGGTTTGGAAAAGAGGTCATTTAAAGATTGGTCTATTAAAATGGTATCCATATTTTACGGCAGATTAGGATCAGCCCTCATGCCAGAATCCTTTGTTCTACAGATTCTTTGAAGTGGGAGTTGAAAAGATTTTTTCTATTTTTAGTAATGGCAGCCATATTTGATATAGGGAATAGCATCTTTTGCACAAACATCCAAATCTTTAATACCAAGATAACTGCTTTCAAATTCTTGTTTGTTCATCAAATTTTGTCAAGCATATTTGTAAAGACATAGTTTAAAGGTATTTTCTATTGAACAACAGATTTGTAAAGAAATAGTTTAAAAGTATTTTCTATTCAAAGGCAGGCATTATTTCAACAAATCTGAAAAGTCTTCATCCAGGCTGCTTCATGCCAAGTTTGGGTGAAATACGTCTGGTAGTTTTGAGATGATGTAAATAGCAACTGCTGCTGTAAGCCAGTCACCTGGCTCATGTTGGACGAAGGCCATACCATGGCTTCATTGGATGTGCAGCCTGGACAGCTACACCCCCACCCCCACCCCCAATAAAAAAGGAAGAAAAAGCATCGATTAATGTATTTTGCAAGCAAGAAATTCTTAAATCCTGAGGTTTGGAAATAATTGTCCACACCATTTCTTAGCAAAGGTCTGTAATGGCAGAGAGAATCAAGAAAAATATTCTCTTTAAAGTATCGAACAAATGTAAAGCAAAACATTTTATTTATGATCATGTTATCATAAAAATACAACCAGTGACTAAAAGATTGATGACATACAATTATTTATACTAAGAAGGGAAAATTATGTCATAATCAACGGCATGGAAAATTCCATAACCTTACAGGCGTGAAGCCTCAGCCTTGCTCCCACTGCACAACTTCACGTGCAAATGGTACGTCTGGCCTATTTATAGCAACATCCCTTTGCACTCAAAGCAACTGATCTTGTTCACTCATCATGGAAAGTCCTGTAAATAATCAGTGTGTAGCAAGCAACAAATTGAGCTCCGAAGAGAAAGAAGTCTTAATGGGAATGGGGAGAAGAAAGCCTAGATGGAGCAAATGCATGTTCTTATGAAACAATTGAATCGTCTGTTCTCTCAAAGTGAGCAGAGCACTCTGTGCGGTCTTTTACTTGCACGTTCATTTTCTGGATTTCGACTGTCAGTTTTCAAGCTACATTTCTCTAGTTTTCTGTATTCTTGACCTCCAGGCCTTCAAGAATAAAGGGCAATGAAACTCCATTTTCAGAATCTGCCAAGTTTTCAAAAACAATGTGATTTGTTTTGTTGGCTTTAATGGCACTTTTTACATGCCTTGTCATGCCAGAACAATGGGAGCCAAGTGCCTTTCCCCAGAACATATAGAGGCTGTCCAATTAGGCTGTCCTGGGCAACTAAACACAAGCCAGGTCAAATGCAAGAAATCAAATGATTTAGATTGTCTTCTAACCAAAAGGTAAGATTGGTGCTCTCTGACATATTTTATGCATCTGATCAAACTTTTCATCCAGAGAGATTAATAGTACAACTCCCATGATCACTAACTTGCCATTGTTTACAAAACTGATACAAATCTGCTTTAGACCAATGTAAGCTCATTTTCTGTACCATGCATACATGAAAATCAAGAATGTTGTTGGCTGAAGTGAACAATCATGCATCACAGCTCCCTCTAGGCTTTGGCTGAAGTTTCAAACAACTGGACGGGACATGTGGGCGAGTGAGTGTGAAAGGTTATACATTTATCACCATTAAGACCTCTTAAACATATCCAACAAAGCAAAGGAATTAACTTTGTAAAACAAACATATGATTACACAATAACATGTATGAATGATTACCAAAGCACAATGACACTCGTATTTCAAGCCCCAAACATATCCTACTGAAATACATAAACTTTTATGTCTTCACGATGTTTTTTGTTCTTGCTGTGGAATTTTCAATTATGCTGTTCTTTACTTGTTCAGACAACTTTTCACAATAACTAAGACAGACCACTGATATTATTCTGTGATATCATTCTGTTGAACTTCTTGTTTTTTTCTTCTGAATGCGGAATATAGAAGAGTACCTCAAAGGGTCTGCAGATGTGGTGGTACATAAATTGGATGTCAGGTTGGCACCAATTTTCATTTAGGACAAAGCAGACAGCATTAGAAATTTCTTGGTGAAAAACCATATAATAATGATTATCGTAGTGACAAGGTTTTTAAGATATTTGTTGTGGCAGCCATTTTGAATTTAAAAGACTGGCACCATTTTCATTAGGACCAACTAGGTATCACAAGAAGTCTACGAGTGAAGACCCCATGTAGATATAGCCATTCATTTGGAGAGGAATAGAGATAACCATACTATTGAAGATTTAATATTCTACTCAGGAAGAGTAGTAATAACAAGATTTTTTGGACGACAGCCATGGTAGTCATATTGGACATTATTAGATCAGCACCAATTTTATCAAGGACCAGCCAGACATTATAACAAGTCTTTTAGTGAAAACCATGTGATGTGTTGATACAAGCATCCATTCTGAAGGAGTAATGATGAAAAGTCGAGATGATCATTCAATAAGGAGCAGTAGCATAAAGATTTTGAAGATGGCTGCTGGTTTGGTCATACTGGGATGTCCGAGCAGCACCATTTTTGTTTATGACCAACTAGACCATGTGATGATTGTGCTTGTAAAGTTTGATGGTGATCTTCCAAGTAGTTTTGGCAGAATAATGACAAGAAACTTGTTCTACTGAATGGATGGATGACCATCCCATAAGCTTTACTGCACTGTGATCAGTGGAGCTTGTTATGAATATCAATAATGTGTTAAACTTTTGGCCATGATTGTTGATTGTAATGACCATTTTGTAAACAACATATTACATACCCAACTATGTTCATGACTATAGATTAAACCTGAAAACAGTTGCAAAAATGTTTACTTGGATCTGAGTTCAGGACACTGATTTTCCACTAGGAAATTCCTGGTCTACTTGATATTTGTTGTGTTCTTTGCTAAAATTTAAGTAAAAGATGGGACCTTGTTTACAAATTAGAATGTTCTGGGAATTAACTACTGACTCTCATTCTGGCTCTCTTACTGTGTCTTAATTTTTTTTTCTTAAAGGTTATTTACATCAGAATTATTCACTCCTGTCTTAACATCTATCTAGTGGAATCAGTCTCCTGATTTATTTATTTAAAGTATTCATTGGAATTACAAAATGCTTACTGACTTTTGGACTTGAACATTATTTTGGGATTATTGTGAATTCATTCAGGGATGTTCTGGATTATATCACTGTGATACAGCAAGACTATTAGTACATCAACACACTTAGATTATTGATTCATCAGCACATTTAAGACTATTAGCAAATAAGCACATTCAAGATTGTAATTTATTCTGAATACCACTGGAAATCATTCTCAACACTATACTTTTCGATTTGTGATAGAACATTTGGACTATTTAGGATTTAATTCACAATACAAGTTCCTTTAAAGTTTTCAATCTGCATTCTAGGAAAATAAATTATTTGTTCAATTTTACTATACTTGTTGGTCTTGCTTTTTTTATTACTTAGTTTAAGATCAAAGAGTTGTAACAAACTGAAACTTACTTTTCATGAAGTTCACATTTTTTCTCAAAATCACCCTGTATTTTCCTTCCTTCCCATATTATTTTACCATGTATAACTAGACCAACAAGTTCTCTCCACTAGCCATGTCAGAAAGAAAAAAAAGGGGGGAAAAAAAAAAAAAGGAAAACAAGGGAGAACACGGCTTTAATTCATGATACATCTCGTTCTCGTCATCATCAGGTCCAATAGTTTGGCCAATCAAGATATTTGCAATGCATGCATATAACGCACTCTGAATGGTATCAGTTCTGGTCCCAACTGGTGTTTGGTGGCAGGGTCCAGTTTTGTAAATTGACACCTGGCAAATTTCTTAACTTAAGGCTATGGTTTGACTTTTTTCAGCTATTATTGTTTACTAATTAAAGATATGGATATATTTGTGAACTAGGTGTTTCAGGCTTGTGTTGTTCTTGGAATTGATGTCAGACATGTACACCATCCATAGTTACTCTGCAGCATGTTGATAGTGAAATACCAATAGCCGGCTAGGAAGAGCTAGCCTCCCGTAGCAGTAAATATGTGTTTGGGGCAAGTAGAATTTCTCAAAAACGGCTTAGATGACAACTATTTTCAATTACATTAGCCTGTTTAGTACACACAGTTTTGCAGAACTGTCATATAGGAAAAGGGCTTGTGTTTGCACTGTGAGCATCACAGGGTGTCAAAAATGACTTTCGGACATGAAAATTTCAGGCATAAATTTGGAGTTGGGATGCATAAATTTCTTCTGCTATGAACTGCCATTGACTTCTCTGGTCAAGTGGACAATATTCTTATGCTTCGTTTTAATATAGGTATCCAAAAATAGGGACCTTTTTGACCTCACTTGTGTATTTGATTTTTTAGATTTTTTTTATACTAGGTCGCTGATTGCGGCATTAAATTTGTACATAAAAACTGGCTCCTGACCCCTTAACTGGTGTAATGCTTCCGAGTACCGAAAGTCCACGTCAGTTAATGAATGAAAATTCCACAAACATACTAGCACAACGAATCAGGTCAACTAAGTACACTCAGTTAACAACTCGGCCCGGCCATGACACGCAGCTGTTTGTGCAATCACCTCACATATATTTCACACAAATTATAATGGTGTGTTCATATTTTGGAATTTAAAAACTTTCAGGTTTTTTTTTTACATTCCTAAATTGTTGTTACATGCAAAGTGATTCTACAATTAACAGACTACTTTATCGCATTAGTTCGTACATTGATTCTTTTGCTTTTGTTACTGTTGTTCTCATAGTCTAACAAATGAAATTATGAATAATTATGCAATTCTAATGTAAAAAAAAAAAAGTCAGGTACAAGACGCTTTTTCTTCCGACGTTTCTTGTACCGAAATGTCAGGGGAAAGAAAGCGGAGAATTACTTGTTCGTCTAATTCAGCGGTTCCCAAACTTTTTCGGTCACCGCCCCCTTGGTTTATCGTCAGCGCCCCAGCTTACCCCGTAAAAAAGCATTATTCAGCATTAGCGCCCCCTCGGTAATCCCACCGCCCCCAAGCAAGGGGGCGGTACCGCCCACTTTGGGTACCACTGGTCTAATCGTTCTCAAATTTAGACAGTAATTCAGGACTATTAATTAATAGAAATGGAAATGTGTACCGCGAAGAATATTTTGTTATCCTTCTCTTTTCTTTATTTTCCCCCAAAATAAACGTAAAACTCTTTCATCTCCACAATACAGACCTCATTACAGTTAAGAATAAATAATAATCTCAAAACTGTACATGTCTACTGTGTCGTGAAATGATAAAACAATTCCTGATAATTATACGAAACTTGAAGAGAAACAAATTATCTTCTTTTTCTACTTACAAATTTTAAGGCCATCTCGTAACGCGATATTGGAAAATGAAATAAATGACACACACACACACACACGCACACACATATATATATATATATATATATATATATATATATATATATATATATATATATATGCATGCATGCAATGCGTTCGTGCAATTTTTCTATTCTCTTTTAATGGCCAAATTTCAAGTTAGACATACGGGCCTTTCTGGTTGATAGAATGTATACGTTTGCTGCGAAGTGTATTTCAACGAGTAGAAAATGTGTTAAGAAAAATAATATGAATAACAGTACTCACTCTTCACCTGCAGTTCATGCTCCTTTAGATCGTAATTCTCCTTCAAACCCTCAATACAACTGGAATTTTCTTCTTGCAAATTCCAAACTCTAAGCAGGTCAGAAATTCTTTGACCCTCAAGAAATTTCAAGTCGTGCGGACGAACAGTAGCATACACAGAAAGATTTCTAAGGTAGCTTTCTTCTTGGTCATCTTTCCAGATTCCAAGTTGGACTTGCTCATTTTGACGGAGGTTGTCGTATTGAAACATTGCTATCTTCTGAAAATGAAAACCTGAACAGATATTTTATGTGCAAGTACTTCTGAGAGACAGACAGAGATTTCAATTAATAATATTGATAAATCTTTTATGGAAACAAATTTCTTGTGTCGAACTAACGTGAAGAATGATTTTCTATAATTGTATGGCATTAACTCTTTGCCAGCTCCTATCACTTGCGGGAACAGTGACGGAAACGATGTATATGCATTGTGTATAGAATTCATCTGGCAGCCAATCATATAAAACACGGACGATTTGAGCATTTTGATTGGCTACTTGGTGTGTTCATGCTATGAGCACGTGGTGGAAAAGTAATGACTGGAGAACGAACGTGTGCAAGAACGTTCTGTGATGTTTCTAGAAACTGTCGGACGCTGAATGTGTTGCCAATAATTCAACACATTTACTAGTGTTCTAATACATGAGGCGCCGTAGGGGACAAAAGGCGGTCCAGTAAGACAGTTGCATATAAAATTCCAATTTCACATGTTGAGTCTAATTGTTGGTGTTAAAAGTTGCATTTTATATTTCCAGTTTTGCAGCTTCATCTGTTGAATTACATGGAGACGGTTTGAAAGTTCCATTTTCTTTGTCGAGTATTTAGATTTGATCTGTTATACAGCTGTGGTTGAAACTTCAATGTTGCACGCCGTGTGAAGTGATTTCTTTTCGGTGTTTCATTACAGTTGACGCGTTTTTAAATTGTATTTGTTGAATTACACAGCGGTAGTTGAAAATACCATTTCATGTGTCGAGAAATTCCCTTCAGTATGGAGGACATTGTTTTATGCGTACTCCTGTATTTATTCCAGCATCTTTTTTTTAATATTTTATTTTGTGTGATGTTGATCACGTTACATGTATTTTGTAATGATGTTATGGTATGATGATCGTCTGATTTGTGATAGTGCGAAATGACTGCCCCTCCCCCCCCCAACAACAAAACAAAACAAACAAAACCCTGCCTAAACAAGGTATCCAGCAGACCAACAAGTAGATCTCTTTTTTTTTCTGACATTACTGGTAGTGGAAATGTCAGAGGAAAAAAGCGGAGATGTACATGTTGGTCTCGGCATCCATTGACATACTATGTTCACACTTTTAATATAAAATCTCTTACCTGAAATCCTTATAATGAGAGGCTGCTTTCATTTTTGGTTTGGTTGGTTCCTCTGGCATTGTTAGTCAAAGAGCAAAACAACTTTGTATATGCATCTGGGTGAGTAACAGATATATCAGCTTAAAGTAGGTCACTATACCTTATTTTTACCTTTCAGCACTTCATTCACTGTGTTCAATGTGGTTTCAACACACAGGCACTGGCCTTCTTGTGTTTAGTCCATTTTATCAAGGGTTATATGCACCATAAGCATCCTACTTGGTGTTGATTCTTGGCGAGTGCACGGCTGTATCATAGTTGCGGCAAATAACGCACTAGAATTGTTAGCTGCAAAAAAATGTACAAGAATGTGCCACAAGAGGCACATCTTTGTAAAGTCACACTTGGGTCCGGACATTTATCCCCCAATTTCTTTTTGACTGCGTCAGGCTTTTTTTTTTCAATTGTGCCAGGAGTTTTCTCAACAAAATGCACCTTTCATTGTCACAAGCGTAAACGTTAATTTTCTTTACAATGGATGAACTACGTATGAAACATTAGATTTTTCAAATTTCCTAATCAAATACCAATTTGAAGATTATTCAATAATAATAATAATAATAATAATGAAAACAAATAAAGACCCCCCCCAACAAAACAACAATAAAACAGAAAACAAAAACAACCCCCACCCCCCAACAAACCCAGAAGGAATTCAAAAGAGGCGGGTGGAGTTGCGTAGCCAGCGTCGCCCCCTCCCCCAATGAGCGTGAAACAACCAGAGCGTTTCCTTTATAGCAATTTTGTAAAAAAAAATGTTTTTGCAGTTTGATCGCTAAAATACTCCATAATTTCTGCTTAAATACTTCGGGAAGACGCCAGAAGCTCCTCATAACTATATTTTGCAATCCCCCCCCCCCAGCAATTCATTATGAAAATCAGGTGCCTTTTGGATCATGAGATGCACATTTAATGTGTCGGGGGGGGGGGGGTAATTACCCTGCCCTTATTAGATCCTGGAGGAAATACTTTTGAGTCACAAAAGCTTTTTATTGCTTGAAGTGTTCGATAGAGTGAAAATATTTGTCACATGCAATCCATACAATTATCTCGATCTCTTTTTACAACATGATGCTATAATCAAATACACACAGCTTTGTAACCTTTAATTTTAATGGAATAAAAACAGAACTTACTGAATAATTATAAAAAGCAAACAAACAGTGGTTCTTGATATTTTGGTGACGAAAATTGACTCTGCAGGGACATGAAAGAAGAAGCTTAACAAAATTTGGCAAGTTGAAATGTCATTATGAAAGTTTTGGAAGAGATTTTCTTGCTTAAATACTCAAGGAAGATGACAGCAAGTAAGCTTAAATCTTCAAATATTTACGCGTGTTCTGATTATAAGCAGCATTTGAAATATCATAATTTCTAAAATACATACAGTTCTTGTCTTATCTTCAAATTTATGGACAAATAAATAATAAAATGTCCTAAAACAACATATGTATGGATGACAGAAAATATCAACACACAATTTAACTCAACATGTGAAGCTGGAATTCTCGGCATTGGAAATGAACTTACAACTATCGCTGTGTAACTAACATAATAACATTCAAAACTTCGACCTATGATATACAACTTTCAACCACCGCTTTGTAACTGAACAGATAAAATCTGCAAACTCGATATGTAAATTTCAACCACCTTTGTGTCAACCGATAAAATGTTAAAAAGTCGATATAAAAAATGGAATCTTCAACAACCGCTAGGTAATTATAAAGACAAAATTAAAAATTCAACGTGTGAAATATAACTTTCAACATCGACAATTTGATTTGACATGCGAAATTAGAATTCTCGATATACGAGACTTTTTCGTTGGACCAAATTGCCCCTCTACAGCGCCCCATATTAATATGCATAAAGCAGACAGTACAGTACGGAACCAGAGAGACGGAGGCAATTGGGGTGCCTTTGCTTTTTGCGGCTCGCTTTGATGGCACGGTAATAACGGATACTCGCATAAATTATTAGCACACAAACGTGTACTAATTAAGAAGTTGTGTATACCCAACGGGTGATATACGACTCAGATCCAAAGAATGAACAACAGTATGGTAGGACAGTGCGCATTCTTTACCGTAAACATTCTGGCGTAATGATAACAAGTGCTAAATTTGCGCTTAACTAGGCTAAGGCATCCAACGAAATTTGACAGTTATTATATTTACTAATACTTTTTTATCTAACGACCATTAAAACAAATTATTAGAAAGTGAAACCAAATCATTAATTTCCGAGATCTTACGGCTCTAAGTCTGTAGAAATTTGACGTATTCTAACCCAAGTTGTGAGAACATTACTAACGCTTTGTACCCACAATATGTATGTGTTGGATTTTTAACGTACCCTTAACAATTTTTCAGTCATATCTCTACGATGTTTGCAGTGTGGCAGTTTATAGTGATGTCCAGCACATATAGCATGATGTCACACCCAGTCACATTATCCTGACACCAGTCCGACCAGTCCTAACACTAGCCTCTTAATGCTGAGCGCCTAGCAAGGCAGCTGTTAGTACCATTTTTATAAGTCTTAGGTATGACTCGGCCGGGGTTCGAACCCGTGACGTCCCGCATCCGAGGCGGCAACAGAGCGGTGAAACTGAAAAGGAAATGATCATCATATTTTCGGGGACAGGCATCGGAGCCTTTGAACATGATTATACAAAAAAAAAAAAAAAAAAAAAAAAAAGAACCCCGGAGGCATATAATATTTTGAATGAAAAAAAGAAAACATATCCGCCATATTTGTTTACAAAAATAACCAATCTCGAAGTAAAAGTAAAAAACAAAACATGTGCCGGTCGATAGCACCTCCTCCCTCTTGAAAGGCTTTTATTACCGGGGTCTACGCTGATAACCGTTCCAAACTGACCCACAATATGGATGACACAACTACAAACACCAGACTTAGGGACTGGCTCCATTGGCGATAGATAATTGGGTAAGTTAGACACAAAAGTCGGATGCCGATTGCGGTGATATTTATATACTGCACCATGGGTTTGTAACGAAAGGGTGTTGAGGCAGCTGTTCCCTCACCTCCGCAGGAAGTCCGTGCTTTAAAAGTCGATTTGAAATCCATTGAAATTTTTTCCCTCCAAGTATCCTGCACGTAAAGAGCGATGGTTGATATTATAAAAATATGAAATCACAAGCCTATTTGTGTGTGTGTGTGTGTGTGTGTGTGTGTGTGTTTTATTACATTGACGACCTTCACCGTCATCCTAAGTTTTGTTCTCATTCTTAAAACTTTCGTGCACGTTTTTTCACTTGAGAAAAAATAAATTATATATTTTACTTACTTCATTAACTGGGATCATGTAACAGAGAGAGAGAGAGAGAGAGAGGCCTAAGATGACGACAGATGACTATCCATAGACTACTACGGTACTTATTTTGAAGGTTTGAATATACAGAGGCACGGTTAATTTTATATTTGCATTTTACGCCATTTTACAAGTGTCTTGATCCCTTTAATTTTAATATGCCAGGTTCTTTGGTGACTCCTCAACCCATCCACCCCTCCTTTTTATGAAAATATATACGTTGTAGCGTGACATTTGTATAGAGTCGAACATAGTTCAGTTGAAATCTTCTTATCTGACACGAATTCACTACTGTTGCATGACAAAATACTTAACAATGAAAATAAATGTGCGAAGAAAACGATCTTAATGCTTTTAAACCATTCGTTCTCTCCCACTAATCCGACCGTCAAAATACTCCGTCCAAGGGACGTGAATGTAACTATATTTCTAAGAATACGTTGGGAAAAGGACTGAAGAATAAAAGGTGTTATAAATTTACAAAATACTGCACAAATTTTAATAGCATTGTTATTTAAACCTCTTCAACATTATTGTCAGTCTTCTTGCCCGAGACAAACCGTTACACACGGCTGAGCTCTAGTTGTGTTACAAACGATAACGTCGACAGACCTCTCCAGATTGATGTTGGAGGCGTTACCCGCTAGTAACCAATCATTGATGCAGCTAGCACAAACCAATCGTAAAGGCCCAAAATCTGAACATGCGAAGAGCACATGATAACGATGTTTATCCGACATTGGTAAAGGTGAATTCGGTGTCACGTTTGTGCATTTTGCGAGATTCATGCATTATTGGTAAATTTTGAGGGTAGGTAAGTGAATTTGTTTAAATTTTCATTTAAGAAAATGGTAAATTGGATTAAAATAATCTGATATTGCATTTTTACGAGAGGCCAGTGCCTATTTAAGGCGAGGGATGCTGTAGTATCAATTTATGGGAGGTAACTCTTTTACAACTATAACAATGCTTTCACAAATATAGTAGACCATGTACACAACTCAGGCGTGTATCGTTGCTTACAATATACGTATAAATAATACATGTACTGTATAATATTATTATATTATATACAGTACATATAATATTAATACTTAAATTATAAGCAAAGATACGAGCTCCTGTGGTTTTAAGAAACTTCTGGTGATTTTTGAAAATATTAATTTGAAGGCTTAGCGTGTGAGTGTACACAACTGTTGTAGACCATGTAACATTCAATTCTTCGTAAACAACACGTGCGCGTATCGTTGCTTACAATTTACGTATATATAATATATGTAATGTTTAATATTATTATATACAGTACATATATTATTAATATGGAAATTGTTAGCAATGATGTATATGTAATGTCCTTTGGCAACGGTTATTTCAAGCACACACACACACACATTGGTATATATACACCACATACATTAAAAATAGCATGGCATTTAAAGTGTTGGTATAAAGCAATTTGATATACCAGTACTATTGGTATATCAAATTGTGATCTGCCCATGGTGCAAATATATGCATATATAAACATTCTAGCGACTGTCTGCAGTTGATTCTAGATCAATGATGAATTGTCACACATTAATCATTAGTGACGTATGAATATAATGATAAAAAGTATTAATAATCCTCGTTTTCTAAATGAATTTAATATGGTACAAATTTTCATCACAGTCTTTTTCTGATTTCTCTTTGCCTCTCTCCTCTCATGCATAACGGACAAACTACGCAGAAATGTTGAGTGAGAGAGAACAGGAATTTGGGCTGGATTAAAACCTTGAAATAGAAATTATATCAAGTAACCTACAAGAATATGGTTTGTGGTAATGATACATGTGCACTTTCTTTGGGATTTATCTACAGTGTTTATCAATGATACAAAGTTGCAAACCATGTTGACATTATACAGTAAATTCCTTGGTTATGTGGTACACATACTGTGATGTATTTAATGTTTTGTTTCTGTTGCTGTTCTTAAACATACTATAATGTTCTAAAAATCGATTATTATTAATTAAATATGAAAATGTCCAAAATGCCTGTCTCTCTTTCACTCACTCCGTCAATACACAGCTGCCTGTAGTAAATCTTAACTCCGTTCAAAGGGCAAATATATGTATTTGTATGTGATGTAAATAAAATATATGTACAGTATGTACACTGTATCAATGATATACCACTCGTTATATAAATTTTTAATTAAAAGGAAACTCAGCAAGCCTCATTTCCTTTTATTGAAAAATTTATCTCATATATCATTGATACAGTGTACATACTATATATATATATATATATATATATATATATATATATATATGTTTCTTTAGGTTCAATGCACCAATGCATTATTTTTAGTATCCAGTTTAAGTCCTACAGGTCATATTGAGGTTCAGTGCTGATAATTTACTATTGCTTTTAAATGGAGATTATTCACTTTATTTTAATTTTCATGGATTCATATTCCTGGACAAGACCAATGTGTACCGGTAAAACAAGCTACCATCCAATTTGTAAAGTAAAGACAAATGTTTGAATTTATTTTATGAAAGGCTGAATTTAAAGAAAGTTTGAAAATAATTTTGTCTGCATATTCAGTTCCCTCCAAAATTCATAACTGAGCAAAAGATATTGTAACTGTAATTATGAATGAAATTTGGGTACCCAAAAAATTATTGTTACATACCTGTATTACAAACTGCAGTCACAACTCTAGAATACTTGATACAGTATCATCAATACCCATTGATGTGTTGATATGGTCATTTAAGGGGTGGGGGAACATATATACATGGGCGCCCGCATGATTTTTGGCAGGTGGGGGTCAGGATTTTTGCATGGGGATCAGTCAGTCACATCCGGGAGAGTTAATATAGTAAGCAGTCTGAAACTAAAGCTAATATTTACTAAGCATTTTGAACGGAATCTTGTGACATATTTTCAGCATCATTTGCATGATTAAACTTGTCGGAATTTATATATACATTTGCAGTTTGATTTCCAGCTGTGGTCACGTGACCCCCTTGACCTATGCCGTGGGCGCCCATTTATATATATATATTTATATATATAAAAGTTGATGAAGATGCTGATTAATTTTTTTTTTTATACCTTTTACAAAAGAAGGTCACTATTTTCCTCGCCTTTTGATTTTTGTACTGTGTATTGTCTAATCCTTCAACTTGGCAAACAACATGTACATTCTACAGTTGTTAAAGTGTTGTTTGTTTAGTTGTTATGGTTAATCAGACCCATAAAGTTTGCATATGCACAAACAATTAACTAATTAGTTTGTAAATAGGATGTTTACAATAAATAGTTATTATTCAGTGACATCAAGTATAATGAAACCATATAAGATCAAAGGTAAGGATCACCTGAAAAAAAACAATATAAACCTTGGTCAGAATCTGACATTGATAGTATGATAAATATTACCACTGATTAACATTGAGTGTTATGAAGCCATAAGATCAAATGTAAGGATAAAAAATATTCTAGACTTTGAGTACAAACCGATATTGTATGATTGTATGGGCCGACTGTGAAGGTCATGATTTCTTAATTCAATTTTATTGACAGAATCGGTAATGGTGCCACTTTGTTATGGACTGACTCCAGAATTAGAAGAGTATGTTATGGGTCGAGATCTCTGGCGACCCGTAATAGTAATTATCATCACCTGTAAATAAACTTCTTTTAGATAATGATTTAAATAATAGACTTTTTGTTTTCAGGTTAATTAGAATTTGGCTTAATGCATAGCTTAAGCAAACTTTAGTTAAAAAAGTTTAAGTTAAAAAGATAAGTTTAAGTTAAAAAAGATGAAGTGGATTTTTAAAAAATTTTGTCTTTTATGAGTTGCCTTCACCTTACTCCCATCTTTTACTTTGACACATGCAAATATGAAATTTGCAATTTACACACAGTGTGTAATTTACTTGGACACTTGGGATTATTAAAATTGTAATTTACTTTGCAATGGGAACACACTGTGTAATTTACTTGGACACATGGGATTATGAAATTGTAATTTACTTTCAAATGGGAATATGAAATTTGTGATTCCTTTGCCATGAGAATACAAAGTTTTTAATTTATATTGACCCAAGGGAATATGAAAGTTGTAATTTACTTTGACATGGGAATATGAAATTTATTATTTATTTTGACACATGGGAATATGAAATTTATAATTTAATATGGTACATGGGATTACAAAATTTGTAATTTAATTTGACACATGGGAATACAAAATTTGTAATTTCCTTTGACACATGCAAATATGAAATTTGTAATTTACTTTGATAGCCAGATCTTGAATTTGGTAATTATGTGGTAGAATTGTATTTTCCATTTCTTGATATTAAAACCCAAGTTAAGACTATTAGGAGCTAAGGAAATCAAAATTACCATATTTAAAAAAAAAAGCATGGGAAAAAGCACACATCCATGTGTTCCCAGAAGAACTGTGTAGCTTAAGATGCAGAGTTTATTTACCCAGTTCCATCTTCTATTAAATTATTTAAGGCTACATATTTATTTTTCCATATCATTTGTTGAATTGTTGAACTTAGTAATATTAAAATGAGGATTGCTGCTGAGTTTTAAAATAAAATCAGTTTTATGTGGTTTATGATGTGATTGTCAAGTGCAAGACTCAAATATCTGCTACTGTCACAAGTTTTCATTAGTCGTACAATTTATACCATATGAATTGTATCAAAGACTAAATGATTAATTTATTCAATGTAAAATAATTCCAGCAACACTAAACCACAATCTTCTTGCTGTGCATTTTTTTGGCACCAGGGATCCCTCAGGCAGAGTGATCTGGCATTTTTTCTTGAGTAGAAAAAGGCACCACTTGCATAGGATGGGGAGAAACTGCAGCGCTGTTAACACTTTTTAGCATGAGAGATGCATGTCCACTTTTTCTACAGTTGGGAAAGTTTGCATGCATGTAATTATCTGCATTATGTGACAGCAGGTCAGGGTCTATGTTGTTAGCAGTTGCACCCGACTTTAAGCTTATTTTGTAGATAAGCATTTTGCACATGAAATATATATCCCATGTAAGCTGGACAAGTTAAATGGTTTTGTTTTTATAATCTGTGGCATGTAAAAGCAAGGTTGATAGTTTTCATTCATCCTGTACTGGCATAAAGTTGTTTGCTTTAGGTCTACACTACACTATTCTGTCATGTGCTGTGTCATTGCATATTTCTGAATCTGAGGAAGTTCGGTTGCAGAAACAATTACATCGCATAACGACCTACTTGAGAACTTGATACGGTGATACTTGATACAATGATAATGAAGTATATCAGTTAAGAATGCATGTACCAGTAAGGAAAATCTAGATTAATGTGTCAGCAAGAGATACTCTGTTGTTGCAGGTACATTTGGGCAATTGGTTTTCAATTAAGAACAGCTCAAACTTTACATTGTAGCTAATTCTGACTGATAGGAGTACCTAGATTACATCATTGTAATTACAAGTAGGTCATATATTTAGTCAGTTGCCACCTGAACAAGCAGTTAACCTTTTCTTTGATTTATAAAAATTCAACAAATAATTGACAGATTTGAAACATTTCCAATGTATTTTTATTAAAACAATCCCTGTTGATGGTCATGAGAGCATATCTTCAGTGTCTTCACACCATGGTGGTTATTTTGTTCAGAACACATGGTTGTGTTAAGGTGAATTACCTCAGCTGTACAATGACATGAGTTCATTGAAAGTGAATCTTTTGGACTTTCTCAGTTTTGGTTAATTTGTGAAAACTGAGCAAAATTAAATTATTTGTTGTAGTTGCAGTTGATTAAGTATTTTAACCTGTATGCATTTGCAGTAATGTAATATTTGTATTCCTATTAATTAGAATCAATTAAGATATGTAGTTTCTTATTTGAGGAGAAAACTGAGACACACAAAGTATCATCATTTATTTGTCCACATTGGTTATGTCATTGATTTGAAGGAGTTTTACTTTTGTTTTCACTTCAAGGTACAAACTGATAGACATAAAGAAGGACTGTTGCATTGCATTATATGCATTCCTAAATACAGTAATCAGGCTTGGACACCTTCCCAGTCTCATCTCAGTAGAGTCTATTGTCATTACACAGTGTTCCAGCCACATGACTTCAAAAGAACAAAGAAGAAACTTCACATTGTAATTAATTCTTACTGATAGGAGTACTTGGATTACATTATTATAATTGTAAATATGTTAACATATCTAATCGATTGCCGCTAGAACAAACAATTTATTTCTTAGTTTCCAAAATATTGTCTCAAATTGACAAAGTACAAAACATTAATATTCTTTGTTGAATTGACCCTTTAAACATGTACATGTAGTTGCTAAAATGAGGCTACTCAAACTTTATATTTGTGATTACTGTATTTTGAATACATGACCACCATGGTGTAAAAATATCATTGCATGTGCTGTCTGAGCATGTATTGTTTTTTTGTTTTTTTTTCAAATCCCATCATGAAATATTTGATACACAGTCAATTTTTGGGAACTGAAAGATATTAAATTGTTTTGTTTATCTGTATACAAATCCAGGTTAGTTTGAAGAATTTGATAATCAAGCTGTACCTGGTCCCATTGCACATTGCATTGGTGCCTGTACATGGGGGGGAGGGGGGCACTTGGTCCACTCTGCCCCCCCCCCCCCATTTCACCCCTAAACATGTTTTGGCCTACATACATAAAACTTAATAGCTGACCACTACATGCTTGCCCCCACTTTCCGAAAATAATTCTGCAGGCGCATCTGTCTCCTTGAAATGGCTAGTAACCAACATTCAGTGTGCCTTTCATTTAGGACTGTTTAGCACTGAATCCCCTTGCATATGTTTGCTTTTTAGAATTCCAAAACAAAAGATGGCACCTTGCATCAGCACTTGGATGTTTTTGAAATAAGGGTCAGGTAAAAAAAAAAAAAACCCATCTATTTCTAATGCTGAAGTAAAGGCAGATGAGGCTACTTAATAATCAGCATAGTTTGTTCAAACTGTTTAGTCCATTTGCACATGCAAAGACTGCAAGATGGACAAACTGGATGTAATCCCTGCATCAGCATCTTTGCTTCCTGTAACATTGGGGGTGGGGGGTGCATCTGACTCTCAGGAGCTAGTGGCTCAGTACTTAAAAACCTATTGAAATACTCCAGGGTGTTTGAGTCAAAGCCCAGGTCCAACTCTAGAAATGAAAACTTCAGAGAGAATTTCTCCCTTCCATTTAAGAAAAAAAGGGGGTGGGTTTTATAACTACATGTGGATTTAACAAGTAACCAAAGGTAGGACTTGCAAATATGGTATGCAGTTTTCTCACATTTCGAGAATAAACTACATGTGGATTTAACAAGTAACCAAAGGTAGGACTTGCAAATATGGTATGCAGTTTTCTCACATTTCGAGAATAAACCTTGCAAACCTATGTGATTCTACTGAAAGATTTACATTTATTTCTTGCAGCAGAGTTTAACTGTGGCCAATCATACTTTTATGGTAGTTCACAATATCTTTAGGAATCCAAAGAATATGTTTGTTCTATAAGTGGTGACTCCTGAGAGCTGTAATAATTCGTAGCCATTGCATCCATTTGGTCAGCAAAAATTTGGAAGATGTACATTAGCATTTTTATTACCATTTCCATTCTGCTTATTTAAAATTAAAATTCCATTGAGGGTTTTGTACTTAACATTACCCATAATTACCCCCTCCCTTTCCTTTAAAGAAGCACGGTCCTTTTGAGATGCAGACCGTTTGTGTACATATATGTGTGTAATGTTCTTGAACTCTTCCTTGACCTTTCAAGCTAGACAGATGAAACATGGGTCAGTGATAGGTTACTAGGTGTAGAGTTTGTATGTGGTATGCCCTGGGGGTGGGGTGAGGGAAGAGTGATTTTATATACTTCGCAGTAACTCCTGAATTATGTGTCTCTTGTGTCATAGAATCAATACATGTGCTCAAAGACCCAAGAGTCGACACATTTCAGACTGACCTTATTGTGTGTCATGGCATATCTTTCCCTACCCCAAAGACCCAAGAGTAAACACATTTCAGACTGACCTTATTGTGTGTCATGGCATATGACCTTATTGTGTGTCATGGCATATCTTTCCCTACCCCAAAGATCTTGGGAAGCATAGTCAAAAACCAAACCATATAACCATATATTTCTGGGCAAGAAAGGACAAATTTATACAATCAACCTTGGTTCCAGTGTTAACCTCTGAGTTATAACTTTGAAACTGTTGAGGCAATCCAGGTCATATCGATATATCCACTTTGCAAGCATGAAAATACATATTTATACATGCAACTGTCCTTGACCCTGGGTTCCATCCCAACCTCCAGGGACTTAGCTCCCCGGTTATAACTTAAAAACTTTAGCAGTGTACATGGTGATTCATGCTTCTTGTATAGTTCTGAAATTTGGCCAGTTATCATGCGGCCAGAAAATGAGGTTTTACTTGTGGATGTATGATATGAACCCAAATTATAAGGTTTTACATGTATATGTATATCATAATGAGGCCAAAAACTGAGGTTTTATATGTACATGTATGTTATAACGAGGCCAAAAACTGAGGTTTTACATGTACATGTATGTTATAATGATACCAAATGATGCTTTGCTTGTGGATGTATGTTATCATGAGGCCAAAAACTGAGGTTTTACGTGTACATGTGTGTCATAATAAGGCCAAAAACTGAGGTTTTATATGTACATGTATGTTATAACGAGGCCAAAAACTGAGGTTTTACATGTACATGTATGTTATAATGATACCAAATGATGCTTTGCTTGTGGATGTATGTTATCATGAGGCCAAAAACTGAGGTTTTACTTCTGGATGTATTAAAGTTATTATGAATCCAAAATTTAGGTTTTGCATATAGATGCATGTTCAAGGTACAGGCGTCTTGATATGGCTTTGTCTAGGTCAGTATGTGAGGCACCAAATTTGAAGTATTTTGTTTCTTTCTTTAATTCCAGCCACTTGTACAGCAAGTCCATATTTCTTTAATTCCAGCCACTTGTACATTAAGTCCATATTTACATGTATTTTCCTTTAATGTATTAGTTGTAAAATTTTACATATAGATTATCCCTTTTATCTTCTTTTGTAACAGTGACCTGTTTGACCGTTCATAAAACTGGAAAATGCACTTCTCGTGCCTCTTAGCATGTTCTTTTTGGCAGTTTTCTTTGTGAGAGAAATCACAAACGATTTGCACAGTACTTACAAGCATATAGTGAAAAATTGATGAAAATCGGACGAAAATGTCAAAATATTAAGATTTGTAAGGGTATTTTGATTAAGTTAAACTTCCTAGGTGACTTTTCTAAATGCTATTATGTGACAATTTACACCTAGCAGTTGTCTTTTGGATTAGTAAGTGGCTTACTTGGATCTCTGTTATACTGATTGACAGATGTCACTCATGACCAAGGGGCAAATTGATAGAAATTGAATTATGGTAACAAAACTTTATTCTTAACAGGTTAGATCATGTTACTTTTTTTTTACATATTTAGAAAATATTGTCAGAAATCATAACTTACTATAAAGCTAACTTAATTTGTAACTATTTGTGTCATTGAAACAAAAAAAAAGAAAATCGGAAGCTAAAGGTTGGGATGGTGGTGGTGGTGAGGGTTCATAGCACGATGTTAAGGATTGAGATATAGGGCATGAGTTACTTGAAGAGATTTTGTTTATGTATTGCCACAAAAGTTTTGATTTATATATCTTTCTACCAATACTTCTAAATTTATTTATTTATTTATTTATTCAGGTTAAAAGAGATTGTATATAAATAGCCCTTTCACTGACCTTTGAAAAAGTTGAAGGTCATTGGAGTTCATAGTTGAAGAATGCCATCTGTTGCTGGCAGGGTGCCTGGATATCCAGAAAAGTGTGGTTTGTACGACCCTCAATATGAGAGTGATGCATGTGGAGTGGGATTCATCGTTAGTATCAATGGGGTCAAGTCACAAAAGGTAAATATCTCCCGCATTATACATAGACTGAGTTATAATGCAGCTCTAAATAAACAGTACTACCTCACTATATTACATTGTTTCACCAAGGGGGCAAGATTGAGAGCCAAAAATCCTCTTTTGTCAAAAAAAAGGGGGGGGGGTCATATTGAGTACAAAAAAATAACCTTGGTATCACAGCTGGGGGTCAAATTAAAAATGTGGGGGACTCTGATGCACAAATGAGGGTAAAATGAAATGACTATATAATATTGTTCATGATAGCTATAAAAATGGACTACTTTATAGGTGAGGTTACCTTATATTGAGGTAATTTATAGATAATTTTACTGTTAACTAATGTAATGGGATCCATGACCATACCCACCTTTTAAAATGGACTACACTATACTGGGGTACCATATAGTGAGGGAGTACTTACAAGCTTCTTATACAACCCAGACCAGTTATAAAATACAGAAACCAATATAATTTAGTCCCAGATAGCCTGTAACCTCTTCAAATTATGCCATAAATTTGATATATATTTGTTTTAAATTCCTCAGGTTTTCATTCAAGTAAAATAAATGATACAGATTTCAATATTTGAATATTTATGTTTTAATCTCTTTAAGATTATAAAATTTTTCCATTGCATATTTGTACTTGGTAATGCTGCTTAGGAGAAAAGTCATTTACTCTACATTTTGTCAAATGAAATATTTACACTTGTTTTTGTTAATTAAAAGTAAAACAATAGTACCAACTCTGGATATACATGAGTGGTCTGTACTACATATAAGATCATATTTTGAAAACTTGACTGGTTATCATGCACTAAATATTGGCAGAGGAATTTACCCAGAAATAAATAGTGTTCCTTTGACTGAAGTGAATTTACCCAGAAATAACTGGTGTTCCTTTGAAGTGAATTTATCCAGAAATGACTAGTGTTCCTTTGATGTGAATTTACCTTGAAATAAGTAGTGTTCCTTTGATGTGAATTTACCCTGAAATAAGTAGTGTTCCTTTGATGTGAATTTATCCTGAAATAAGTAGTGTTCCTTTGACCGATATGAATTTACCCTGAAATAATTAGTGTTCCTGTGATGTGAGTTTACCTAGAAATAACTAGTGTTCCTTTGATTGAAGTGAATTTACCCAGAAATAACAAGTGTTCCTTTGATGTGAATTTACCCTGAAATAACCAGTTTTCCTTTGATTGAAGTGAATTTACCCAGAAATAACTAGTGTTCCTTTGATGTCAAAAAAACTAGTATTCCATTGACTGAAGTGAATTTACCCTGAAATAACTAGTGTTCTATTGATTGATGTGAACTTACCCTGAAAAAATGAGTGTTCCTTTGACTGATGTGAATTTACCCTGAAATAACTAGTTTTCCTTTGATTGAAGTGAATTTACCCAGAAATAACTAGTGTTCCTTTGATGTGAATTTACCTTAAAAAAAAACTAGTTTTCCATTGACTGAAGTGAATTTACCCTGAAAAAATGAGTGTTCTTATGATTGATGTAAATTACCCTGAATAAACAAATGCTTCTTTGATGTGAATTTACCCTGAAATAGCTAGTGTTCCATTGATTGATATGAAACAAGCTCTGATTACAGTCTTGCTTTTTTCTGTTCATCCATTAATGTTGTTGTTAGCACCTTAGTCTTCCAGTTGTCAGACTACACTTCTGTATATATTGATTTCCAAACAGACTAATCGCCCACTCCACAATGAAATCTCTTTGTGCTTTTGAGGCATTATTTTGTCCATTTACGCAAAACGGAGCTCAAGGGATTTCATTAATTACTGAGAATCAATTGGCTGCAGCTAGCAGTATATTTTTTGATCCATATTTACCAAGGAAGAGACGTATTTAAGGATGGGAGTGTTGGTATAATTTTTCAACAGACTCAGTAATGGTAGGAAAAAGAGGATTAATAGACTGCCACATTCTTATTGAATATAGTATTTCTGGCTGAAATGATAAGGTCAGGGAATCATTCTTGTAAATTGCATACACGTGGGAGGTGGCCTAGACATCAGACGGAGCTTTCTGGAATAGAAATTTGCTGAAACATTTTGTAAATTTGGGTTGGTGGACTGGTTTATCAGCAAAATTAGGTATATTATAAGAGAGCTAAGAGCAAGCCTATGCACAGATTTATCCAAGTTAGAATAAGACCTCCTCTTGCAACTCTGATCTCTAATACATGCTTTGGGTAAAGAATCAAAAACATTTTATTAGCCGATCTTGCCAAGGCCATTTGCATTGGTAGGTTGTGTCAAGATAGAGTGACTTAAAATGTTTTGTCCATGAAAGTAACCATTGTTACTGTTCAGGACAAAGTTATTTTAGTGGAAAAGGAAACAAGCAAATGTTGTTTAATTTCTGACTCATTAAGAACTGATTCAAAACATAATGCAGGAAAAATGAATATCATTTGCTCAAATTAATAAATCCATTATGAACCTCCCCTGTAACAAGCCTTCCATACTGGGATTTTACAAATTTCTTGCACTCAAGTAACCATTTCACTCTAGAATTTAATTTGGACATTTGAGTCTGCATTTTTTCCTGCCTGTATGCTACTTTTGAAATAGACTCAGTTTCGTTTTGCTGAAGATTTTTTTCTTCTCATTATCATTTTCTATCAATTCATCATTTGCTCTTGATTCGTGCCCAAAGTAATCAAAATCAGTAAGACATTTCTCTCAGCTAGTGGAATTGGTCATCATGATTCTTTGGCAAGCACTGTCTATTAAATAAGCTTGGAATGCACTGTGCTCCATCTAAAGTCAACCATAACAACCTTTTATCTTTATTTTTGGGGGTCTTATGGGCACCACTGAGGGAACTTGGTCATTGGCTCAAGGGTGCAGCATAGAGTGAACCCTGGGGACAGGACATCTGATTGAAATACAATATTTGTGATTAAGGGGCCAGTTCATCTTTGGAAGACACAAATATAACTTAATGTCATTATGGATTGGGACATAACATCTCAGAAAATACAATCTGCTTGGGGATGATCATACTGAATGACATCAGATTGGGACCTGATATCTGATGGGACATAACATTTCAGAAAATCCAATCTGCTTGGGGATGATCATACTAAATGACATCTGGTGGGACATCTCAGAAAATATAATCTGCCTGGAGATGATTATACTGAACGACATCTGATTGGAACATGACATCTGATGGGACATAATATCTCAGACAGTACAGTTTGCCTGTGGATAATCATACTGAATGACATCTGGTGGGACATCTAAGAAAATATAATCTACCTGGAGATGATCATACTGAATGACATCAGATTGGAACATGACATCTGATGGGACATAATATCTCAGACAATACAGTTTGCCTGGGGATAATCATACTGAATGACATCTGGTGGGACATCTCAGAAAATATAATCTGCCTGGAGATGATCATACTGAATGACATCAGATTGGAACATGACATCTGATGGGACATAATATCTCAGAAAATTCAATCTGCCTGCAGGTAATCATACTGAATGACAGCTGATGGGACATCTCAGAAAATACAGTTTGCCTGGGGATGGTCATTCTGAATAACATCAGATTGGGACAGCTCAGAAAATATAATCTGCCTGGGGATAATCATACTGAATGACATTTGGTGGGACATGATTGGGACATGACATCTGATGGGACATAACGTCGCAGAAAATACAGTTTGCCAGGGGTTAATCATACTGAATGACATCTGACTGGACATGACATCAGATTGGGGCATGACATCTGATTGGGACACGACATCTGATAGGACATGACATCTCAGAAAATATAATCTGCCTGGGGATAATCATACTGAATAATTTGCAAGTACCGCCATCAAAACTGTTTAATCTGATGTACTTAGGGAAATATTGTTTTAGACGTACAATATTAAAACAATGGAATATATTTAATTGCAGTAAGGATTTTTAGTAATATGTCTAAATCACCTGCTCAGTTTAAGAATTTGTCTATTTAAATTAAACTAACCATATCAGCGTTCAGCATTAAGAGGTTAGTGTTAGGACTGGTCGGCCTGGTGTCAGGATAATATGACTGGGTGGGACATGATGCTACATGTCTGCGGTATGATGCCCCAGTGCTAGACATCACTATAAACTGCCACACTGCAGACATCATAGCGATATGACTGAAAAATTGTTAAAGCTATGTTAAATATCCAAATCACACACACACACACACCATATCAAATAAAACTTAGACATTAGGCTTTATGTATACTTTTGTTACAATATTTGCTTACTTTAAAATTCAGTGCCCTACAAATATTAGATGAAAATTAACTTGTACCTTTATATATAAATGGCTCCATATGTAAAAGCTGAATTCTGTATGAATTTTATATTTCTGGCTCAAAATGTAAAATGGAATTTTGGGTGTAAGGGTGTATAATTGCATGCTTACCTTCATGTAAGTGTACATTAATTATTATTAATATAGTGAAACATGGTATAATTGACGCCATCATATATCATTAATGACAGGATTTATGCCCCCCTCCACCCCTTGTTGAATTTGTGTATTCAGCATCAGTATAAAGTCTGTCATCAGTCCATAAAGTAGGATGTTTTAATTGACTTTTGTTTATGTTTGTCTTATGAATATTGTTTTCTGCCACTCAAGTTGTTTTCTGAACAAGATATAGCATCCATAATTTAGCATGTTTTAAAACTTTTTATTTGAATTAAACTTGTGGGATAATTATCAGATTTCAGTCTGGTTGCTTTGTAATGGTAAAGACTTCAGACTATCAATAAAAGATTGTTATTTCCAGTCATATATATTTTAAGGAAATTTATCAAGAATTTGTCAAACATAAAAATCTTTGTAATACTTTATTGCATTTAACATCATAATATTATAATAGTGTCCACATTTTCTGTCATGGATTTACCTACCGAAATGTTGATATTGGACTAGTCAGAATTGCATTACATTGACATTATTATATATAGATAGTTCCTGAATGACGTCATCAGCCGTCATATTTGTGGTCAGTGGGTAGGTTTATTGTTGACTTTATATGGTGTTTGGAAGTTGAAATAATTTCATTGACTCTCAGAATACTTTTATGAAAATTACGTACATAAACAGAACGCAAATCAAGCTTTCCGTTAGTATCTAATTCTATATTTTTGATTTATAAGTTGACTTTGCTTCAATGTGCCTTGTTAAAAATGGTAAATTTTGGTGATCGCATATAGGAGAAACTGCCAGGCTGCCCATTGCCCAGGTAAAGTGGGCAGAATATCGTCTGCTAGTGACCTTATTGGGAAGCATCTATACAATAGAATGATTTTTTAAAATGCCTATCAGGTACTGCGTGACTCGGAGATCATGCTGAAACGTATGGCGCACAGGGGAGCCTGTGGATGTGACAATGACTCTGGAGATGGAGCAGGGGTGATGACGGGCATCCCACACAAGCTGTATGCCAAGATCATGAGGTAGAATTGATTTCTGTTGTATAGATTTATTACCTTTAATTCACTTTGGTGGGTACTAATTATCGTGGATTTGGTGGTTTGCCTTCAAAAAATATAAAGACAATGAATTGTGATCCTTTTGTGGAAACGTTTTGAGTCTTCCCCCAAATCTATTTATAAAATCATGAAAATTGATATTCATGAAAATAAATGACTTTGCAATAAGAGACAGTGTTCTTTGTGTCAGCTGGCAGCCAACTTTGAAAACCTTCTACGTATTGTGACTTTTTGTAACTCGCAATTTTAACAACATTGTAACAGTTCTTACTATGTCTATGTGTTGACTAGGTCTTGTACTTTTAAATTTGAGCCTCGTGCTTTAAAAAGAATAATTAGAAGGTAGTCTCTGTCTGCTTAGACTGTATTGGAAGGTATATCTGGGGATAATATGTTAAAAATGGCACAGCTTTGTAAATGTCAAGCAGACACATTTAGATTTTATCCCTTGAGCTGGTATTGGCATCATTGAGATTGTAGGATCATAGCATCCATAATATCAGATGACACTAGGCAAATAAAACAGCTAAATTGACTATACAGCATTCTTCATGAGCAACATCCACTTTAGTTTTGTTGACCTTGTGATTTTACATGCTTGTTTTCATTATTAAATTTAATTTTCCTTTGTTAACACTCACCAAGCTGTGTGTTATTTTTGTTTCATTTTCTCTTTTGCTTTGTGTACCTTAGTGTTAAAAGCCCAAGCAGGGCAGGTGACCCACACCATTAAGAAGGCTGTAATGGTGTTGGTGATTTTAAATGGATAACAAACTCCATAGACTTACAGCACTTGCTTTGTTCCCTTAAGTATTGAAGTTTTAAAGAAATATAACTTTCGTGATGGTATCATTGTGATAATTTCATGATGTTTATGTTTCATTTTTTAAAATATTATTTAGCACAGTGGCCAGTTGCCACAGCCAAGATTTATTCCAATAACCATTTGCTATTTATTTCGTAACAAACATTTATTGATTTAAAGGTACTACTGCACAGAGATGATTATGGTAAAGATGATACTCTGTGTTTGTGTTTTGCAGTGAATTGGTAATGATTATACATGAGCCAGGGCGGGTGGTTGTGGTGTATTGAAAAATCATTTGCATATGATACCATGAATTTTTAAGTTTGGCTGATATTGTTGTGTCAAATCTGACAGCAATGCATCATGATGGCAGTATTTGATAAGATCACTGATGTCTTGGTATCCAAAGGACTATATCTGAAAGCATATTTTTGTCTAATTTTTTGAAGCAATTGGGTAATTCAGATTAATCATCTATGCATATAAAAGGAGTGGGAATAAAACACTTTCTCCCCATTTTATTATGCATTTTTAGACTTTTACAGTGTCTAAATTAGATGCAACAGGGAGTGAGAAAATTACTGAGAGAAATATGTGCTGAAAAAATGTATTTACGTTTTAGTGAAGGGTGAAATGAGCAAAAGCACTAATCGGCAATGGGTGTATTATCTGACTTTGAAAATCCTTTCTGCTTTATAGTGGGATGAGTACCTGCTTCCCATTGTACTATGCAATCGATTGTATTTGATTTGCACCTGATGACATGGACAGTATCATCATTATCATGTTCTGTGCATTCAGAATCATTTGTGGTTTCTACCCAAATGGTACAAGTGCTCATGTGATCAGGAAAGCTAGAACAATGTGGACAGGTTTACAAATATTGCCTGATAAACTTATCTGAATTTGAAGATCTCTTTGTAGATAAGTAGGTAGGTACAACTTAGCTCCGTTGGATTAGCACTTACTTCATCGTAGGTCTTCACAATTTAAATATTTGACTTAATCTGGAGCTGAGTGAATAGATGAGTGAACAGAGGATGGATGGATGGTGAGTGGATGAAATGAGGGTGAGTGAACAGAGGTTGGTAGGATGGTGAATGGAGGAATTAAAGACAAGTTAACATGGATGGATGGATAGATGGATGTTATTTAATTTAAGAAGGGATTTTTCAAAAAATGAATTGTGGATTAATAAACAAAGGTATGGTTAGATTTTTGCAACAGGCTTAAAACAAATGACTAAGACCTGCATGGAGTTATCACCTTTAATATGCTTTTTAAGTTATTATTTTAGAACAGTAAATTCTTAAAATGAAACAAAATGCGTCTGGGCTCTTATGAAATATTGTCAGAAGTTTTATCAAGAATGTCCAACAAAACGACACATTTGAGGATGGAATATCAGTAACCTGCCCAAACACTTTTTAACACATAAAAGGATCTGGCAGCTGTTGAGCACAGCACTCAGGAGTAACCAAATTGCATGGTCTGGGCTGTCTTAATTCAGATCAGTAGGCTACAATAAAATGACATGAATGAGAATATAAATCCTTCTGAAATTTGCTTTAAGCCCTACCCGTACTAATTTATATAAGAAATTCTTTGTGATATATAAAAAATAATGGAATTTTTAACTTGAGCGAAGACAAAGCTGTAGTTCCAAGTTAAAGGTACATGTACTGTATATTTCTTATTTTCTGATCCTGTTTGCTGGAATAAATGCCCAAATGTCCAATTTTGTCTAACTGATCACATCATGTTTGAACTAGTAGCTCTCCCATTGTCATCAACTAGTAGTCCTCCCATTGTCGTGAACTAGTAGTCCTCCCGTTGTTGTGAGCTAGTAGTCCTCCCGTTGTCCTGAACTTGTAGTCCTTCCATTGTCCTGAACTAGTCCTCCCATTGTCCTGGACTTTTAGCTCTCCCATTGTCCCAAACAGGTATAATTTATTTCCATAGAATACAAACTGAAAGATGTAAAAAGAACTTATGGTATTGCGAATTAAATCCCAAATAATCCCAGAATTTCTAACATGAGTCCTAATGATTATGGCTCTGAATAAACTTCAGTGGTATTCCAAAATAAATCCAACACTGGAAGTGTTGATGTGCCTGTGATAGCCAGTGTCATAGTGATGTGCCTACAGTCTTCTGTTGTGTTACATATATGTAATTTAATTGCTTGTGTGTTAGTTTTAAATTCTTTTTTATTTTATTTTTATTTCATTACGTTATTGTAATGATAACTTTATTCACTGGATTTGACTTTTTTTCAGAAAATTCAGTTTTCTGTTTTGACCTGATAACAATGCAGTTCGATTGCTACATTTGTATTTTTAGCTGACCTTGGTTTAGAGACTTGTAAACACACAGTGAAAACCATTGGTTGTGATCAAGGTCATACTTTGCTTGCGTGATCACTCTATTTTGTAAACAACCGTTATTTTTATTAAATCTTATAGTAAGATTTTTTCTTACGATTGAACCCGTATAGCCTACGTGCAAATTTGCATTTTTTTTTTATTGCGCTGTTCGAGTTAAGTGACCATGTGAGCCATCATGTGATATAAAATCGTGGGTTAAAACAGACATTTTCTAGTGGATTTGATCAGTCATAAATATATACCTTCAGACTCAAGGTATTTGTCTTGTTGCCATTTGAATTGAGTTTTTTATTTAAAATAATTTGTTCACCCTGGAAAATACTCTTCAACAAAATCGCCTTCCATATTGGAACTTCATTGAGATTCAAACCTGGATTCAATTTGAACTTTTTAGTGATAGGACTTATATTTTTAAATTCTAGGATTAATGTTTGGATTATATTCACAAACCGTAAGTCCTATTTCATATTTTTACCTTGTTTTCTAGGGAAATAAATTATTTTGTTAAATTTACAAAGCTTGTTGACTTCACTCTTTTCTTTTGTTACTTTAATATGTGCCTATGCGTAACAAAAGAAAATTGGGGGCTCATCCGGGATATATGAATTTTGGCTAAAATATTTCAGAAAATTGTTTTTTGAAATTTAAATTCCCCTAGTTTTCAGAATATTTTAAATCCCAAGTACTATTTCATATTTTATTTGAAATTTTTAGTGGAATCAACAGGCTTTTTTTTTTTCTTCACAATGTCATCAAAAGTGGAGACTTTTCTTTCTAGTCCTACTCAGGAGCAGTTGGATAGTTTGAAAAAAGATGAGTTGCTTGAACTTGCCAGAAAATATAATCTTTCTGAGGCAAAATCTTCCATAACAAAGCAAGAAATTAAAAACATATTGATTCAGGATTTGGTAGACAAGAATGTTTTCGATAAAAGTGATTTGGGTTCAATCAGTAAGTCTGCATCAGACTCTGATAGAAAAGTAAAGGAATTGAAATTAAAATACAAGATGGAATTAGAGTTAAGGAGGCTTGAACTTCAGAAAGAAAAAGAACAAATGTTATTGGAAAAAGAGGAGAGATAGAAACAAATGCAGCTGCAACTTGAAAAAGAAAAAGAACAAATGCAATTACAGAAGGAACAAATGCAATTACAGAAAGAACAAATGCATTTACAGAAAGAAGAGAAACAATTGCAGTTGCAATTTGAGAAAGGGAGAGAGAGAGACAGAAGAGAGAGAAAGATAAACAAATGAAGTTACAATTAGAAGAGAAGGAGAGAGAGACAGGAGAGGGAGAAAGATAAACAAATGCAATTAGAAGAGAGGGAGAGAGACAGACAGATGCAGAAAGAGAAGGATGAAAGAGAATTTCAAATTAAAATGAAAGAAATGGAGCTGGCAAGTGAAAAGCACGATCCCACTTCACATACAAATTCAGGTTTTGATATTACAAGAAATATCAGGTTAGTGCCCCCTTTTAGAGAAAAAGAAGTAGACAGATATTTTCCTCGTTTTGAAAAAGTCATGAAAATTTGAAATGGCCAAGGGAGCATTGGACTCTATTATTACAATCTGTACTTACTGGTAGAGCTAGTGATATTTACCATTCAATGTCAGTTCACCGAAGTGCTGACTATGATGTAGTTAAGGAATGCATTTTAAAGGGTTATGAGTTAGTCCCTGAGGCTTATCGGCCAAAATTTAGGAACTGTAAAAAAGATGGTAGACAAACTCATGTTGAATTCGCAAGAGAAAAAGAGCAGTTATTTGATAGATGGTGCTTAGCTGAGAAAGTTGAACATGATTATGAAAGTCTCAAACAACTTGTATTACTTGAAGAGTTCAAGAATTGAGTCCAAGCAACATTAAGACTTATCTTGAAGAGCATCAGATCGAAACCTTGGAAAATGCTGCTCGTGCTGCTGATAAGTATTTCTTAACTCATAAAGCTTCTGTTGTAGGCAAGTCTTTCACTCAGCAGTCTACTGGTAAAAAGGTATTTCAGCCTAATATGACTCCTTCTAAACTCAATCTGGCACAACTTTTAAAAATCAAGCTTCAGATAAGTTTGATTCAAAATCCTTGTCTCTTCCTATATGTACCTATTGCAAGAAGAAAGGACACATTATTTCTGATTGCTTCAGATTGAAACATAAGCATCAGAATCAAGATAGACCTATCCCAAATGCTCCTATTTCTAAGAGGTCAAAGTCACGGTCATGTATTGAAAACAATACATTTGTTGGGTCTAATAAACCCCAGTCTGATTTTATTATGGAGAATTATGAACCATTCATGTCGAAGGGTTCTATATCACTCTTGGGTGATTTGGCCAATCCTATCCCTATTAAAATTTTAAGGGATACAGGAGCTTCTCAGAGTCTTTTATTATCAGGTACTTTGCCTTTTTCTGAGAAGTCTTCATCTAATGAGAGTGTTCTCATTTAGGGGGTAGAGTGTGGCTTTGTTAATGTTCCTCTCCATTCTGTGAATTTTCATCAGACTTAGTTTCAGGACCTGTGACAGTCGGTATGGTGGCTTCTTTACCCATTGAGGGCATTCATTTGTTACTAGGCAATGACCTATCTGGAGACAAGGTTATGGGTTAATCCACTTGTAATTGACAAGCCTTCTTTGGATCAGAAAGTTGATCCTGTTGAAAAAGAATTCCCTGATTTATACCCAGCTTGTGCAGTTACCAGAGCTATGGCAAAGAAAGCTCTTGAGAATGATTTCGATAAGGAAAATATTCCTTTAGTTAACAAATGTATTGGTCAGGCTTTTGATGAGGTCAATTTCACTCCTTGTTTGGATCAGTCAAAAGGTATTGATCACAGTGATCCTCTTTTAACTACTCATTCTCTTTTATCTAATCAGGATGACAAGTGACAATCACTTGTCGTTGAACAGGAAAAAGATCCTGAGATCTCCTGTTTGTTTCAGAGGGCCTATTAGTGAAACTGAAGCCAATGAAGTACCTGTCTGTTATTTCATTAAAAATGGAATTCTTATGAGAAAACAGAGACCTCCCGAGGTACCTGCTGGTGACGAGTGGTCAGTGAACTATCAGATTGTAGTTCCAAAATCTTACAGACAGGAAATACTTAGTTTGGCCCATGAAACTCCTCTGGCTGGTCATTTAGGGATTAATAAGACTTATCACAAGATCTTGACTCACTTTTATTGGCCAAAAATCAAAAGTGATGTTTGTAAATACTGTAGATCTTGTCATACTTGTCAAATGGTAGGAAAACCCAATAAGAAGATACCTAAGGCTCCTCTGCAACCTATTCCTGCATTTGACGAACCATTTAGCAGAATTATGGTAGATTGTGTTGGTCCCTTACTGAAGACCAAGTCAGGCACCAATATTTGTGCATCAACAAGATTCCCAGAAGCAATTCCTTTGAGGAATATTAAAACCAAAACTATAGTAAAAGCTTTGATAACGTTTTTTACTCAATTTGGCCTTCCCAAATCTGTCCAATCGGATCAAGGGTTAAATTTTATGACTGGAATTTTCCAGCTAGTTATGCTTGAATTTGGCACTCAGCAATTCAAGTCAAAAGTGAAATTATGGTTTCACAGAACTTTAATGGAGAGAAGTTTTGAGTCTTGTGATAGAGTTCATTCTCTCTTGCTCATTCTTCAAAATTTTCTTCAAATTAGATTTTATGGCCCTTACAAAGTAAAGAAGAAAATGAATGAGTTAAATTATAATAATAGTACTCTATCTAAATAAAATAATCGAGTACTAGTATATTGAGAGAGATAGCTATGTAAATTATGCAGTTAATATAGTTGTACCTGTCCCACTCACTGAGGATGTAAGTGAAGGAATTCAATCAGACTCTACTGATTTTGGAGTGACAAATCTTTGGAATTCAGAAATTATGAAAAATCTGGACCAGAAACTTTTACATTTGCAACAACAAGAAAAGAATGAACTTAAACAGGTATTACTTGAATATGAGCATTTATTTCCAGATATTCCTACGAGGACAAACAAAATTTTTCATGACATTGAAATTGTGAATTCTAAACCTGTGAAACAACACCCATACAGGATGAACCCTCTCAAACAGGAATACTTGAAAAAGGAAATTCAGTATTTGCTGGAGAATGATTTCATAGAGCCCAGTAAAAGTGACTGGAGTTCACCATGTATACTTGTTCCAAAACCAGATAAAACTTTCTGTATGTGCACTGATTATAGGAAGGTGAACAGTGTGACAAAAACAGATTCATTTCCATTACCAAAAATTGATGACTGTATTGATAAAATTGGAAATGCCAAGTATGTCACCAAATTTGACCTTTTGAAAGGATTTTGGCAAATTTCACTAACAGAAAGAGCAAAGGAAATTTCAGCATTTGTGACTCCAAATGGACTCTATCAATATAAAGTAATGCTGTTTGGGATGAAGGGTTCTCCAAGTACTTTTCAATGTTTGATGAATATGATTACCTCTGGTCTAGATAATTGTGATGATTACATTGATGATGTCATCATCTACAGCGACACCTGGAAAGAACATCTAGCAACAATTCGGAAATTCTTCAACAGACTCACTGATGCAAGTTTGACAATTAATTTATGTAAAAGTGAGTTTTGCCTTGCTTGTGTAACTTTTCTAGGACATATTGTGGGACATGGACAAGTTAAACCTATAGATGCTAAGGTCAAGGCTATCTCTGAAGTCCCTGTGCCTGTCAGTAAAAAGCAGCTGATGCGATTTTTAGGTATGGCTGGATACTATCGGAAATTTTGTTCCAATTTTTCTAATATTGCTGAACCCCTGACAAACTTGTTAAGCAAGAAAAACAAGTTCCTTTGGACTGATAAATGTCAAGAGGCTTTTGATAGGTTAAAAGCCATACTTGAAAGTGCGCTGGTTGTTACCGCTCCAAATTTCAGTCAGTCTTTTAAAGTATCTGTTGATGCAAGTGATGTTGGGGTTGGAGCAGTATTGATTCAAGAAGATAGAAATGGTGTTGATCATCCAGTGTGCTATTTCTCTAAGAAATTAAGTAAGCACCAAAGAAATTACTCAACAATCGAGAAGGAATGTTTGGCTTTAATATTGGCATTACAGCATTTTGAAGTTTACATTAGTTCAGCTCCTTCTCCGGTTGTTGTATTTAGTGATCACAACCCCCTTACTTTCATCGACAAGATGAAAAATAAAAATCAAAGATTATTAAGGTGGAGTTTGTTTTTACAAGAATATAATCTTGACATCAGGCACATCAAGGGAAAAGATAATTTAATTGCAGATGCACTTTTCCATGTATAGAAATATTATTTAATGTACATTTTGTATAATTCATAAGAGTTTTCTTATGATATTTTGTTTTACCTCATGTATAATTTACATATGGTAAAAAGAAAGCTTTGTTATATAAATCTTTCTTTTTCTTTATGGGGGAAAGTGTTACATATATGTAATTTAATTGCTTGTGTGTTAGTTTTAAATTCTTTTCTATTTCATTTTCATTTCATTACGTTATTGTAATGATAACTTTATTCACTGGATTTGACTTTTTTTCGGAAAATTCAGTTTTCTGTTTTGACCTGATATTAACGCAGTTCGATTGCTACATTTTTATTTTTAGCTGACCTTGGTTCAGAGATTCGTATACACACAATGAAAATTATTGGTCGTAATCAAGGTCATACTTTGCTTGCATGATCACTCTATTTTGTAAACGAACTTTATTTTTATTAAATCTTATAGTAAGATATTTTCTTGCGATTGAACCCGTATAGCTTACGTGCAAATTGGCATTTTTTTTTTACTGCGCTGTTCAAGTTAAGTGACCATGTGAGCCATCATTTGATCTAAAATCGTGGGTTAAAACAGACATTTTCTAGTGGATTTGATCAGTCATAAATATATAATTCGGGCTCAAGGTATTTGTCTTGCTGTTGCCATTTGAATTGAGTTTTTTATTTAAAATAATTTGTTCACCCTGGAAAATACTCTTCTTCAACGAAATTCTTGGACAAAAACATTTACTAAATTATTCGGACTTCAAAAGCCAGAATTATATTCTTGGTGACTCAACAAGGAACTGTTGACACATCAACACAAACTGGTTATAGAGGACATCATCGCCTTCCATATTGGAACTTCATTGAGATTCGAACCTGGATTCAATTTGAACTTTTCAGTGATAGGACTTATATTTTTGAATTCTAGGATTAATTTTTGGATTATATTCACAAACCGTTAAGCCCTATTTCATATTTTTACCTTGTTTTTTAGGGAAATAAATTATTCTGTTAAATTTACAAAGCTTGTTGACTTCTCTTTTCTTTTGTTACTTTAGTATGAGCCTATACGTAACAGTTGAATCATTATAATACAATCCAAGAATATTTCCTTTTCTGAAGTTCACAATAAATCCAAATCTCTATTTCCAAGAGTGTTATTTTTTTAGCACTTTTTATTTCCAGAGAAGAAAAACTTGAAGTAAATAATTTGAATAAATAAATTCCAGCACAGATGAAACACTGGATACAATATTAATCCAACTGATTCTGCTATGATCTTACAGCATGAATGAATCATTTCTAGATAAACAAAATTATATAGTGATCTACTTGACCACAGGTCACAACATTTCCTAAAGAAAATTATTACTAATGGAAATTTTATTCTGGAAGGTTCTAAATGTTTACAGGATAAATACTTATTTATAATTAGAAGGTCTGTTACTAAAATGTGGTAAACAACAGGTAGACGCGAGATTTGATGGGGAATTTTCAATGTTCTGGACTCAGATTGAGATAAATGTATTGTTTACAAAACAACAAAACAAAATCAATGATTCAGGTCAGGTTGAAAAAATGAGCTTGATATCGGACAAGATCAAGTCCAAAATACAATTATCCATAGAATATAATTAATAAAAACAGTGGTGAGCTAGTAGCCCTCCCATTGTCTTGAACTAGGAGCTCACCTATTGTCCTGAACTATTAGCTGTCCCATTGGCTCTAGGCATTGAGACAAGGAGGTGCTAAATAAGGCTAATTCTCATGTCAAAAATGTCTGTTGATTAATGACTTGCATGTGTATCAAGGAAGATAGGGGGTCTTAAAGCTGACAGTTTTATTAGAAATACATCTTCTGAATTTAAAGTTGACAACCAGTTTCTGTTCAGATGCTCTGCTGGGCCTCCATCTGATTTTGTAACTTGTTGAACCAGTATTAGAAAGATTACAAATAAACATTCCATCTTAATACAGCCCACAGAAGGGTGCACTATGTGCTCAAGTTACAGAAATGCATGGGAAGCTCAGCAATAATTTTGTACAAGTCACATTAAAGTAATAAGTAAATTTACTACTGCCAGCATAGATGAATTGCTCAAGATTATTTGAATATTTTCTTAGAGCAGAAATAAGCGTGATATAAAACTTTTGCATATTATGTTTGATCGACTGTAAAAAATTGAAAATGGGCATGGAATGGTAAATTGTTCAGTGAAGTCTATCTATGCATAGGATTGCCTTTTTAGATTCCTTCATGACATTTGTTGAATATTTAGATGTTCTAATACGCATTGTATTCAACTTGGAATTGTGTATGTTTGGATGGAGTGAGTTGTACATTGGATGGAAGATGGTGTATGATTATACACTTTTTTTAGAGTCATAATGAGAATGTCATTTCACTTAAGATTTGTAAATCAGTAATTATTAGAAGGTTTAGAACTTTTGACGGTTTATTACTTGTGTGCTAGAACACAAGTAAGCTGTCACAGCTTACCATATATACTCACTTATAAGCCGAGTCCAACTGCAAACTGTACATACCCAGATCTGCCATTGCATAATGTGCTGACAGATCTGGGTCAGTGCATTTTGTTAGGAGTAATCAGTAGAACAAATAACAAAGATCCTGATCTGCAGACGCATTATGCTATGGCAGTTCAGGACCTTTCTTGCTTGCAGTTGACTCAACTTATAAGCGAGTAAGTATAGTTGCTTACATTTTATGTATCTTTAATGCTTCTAGTCTTTCCACTTTACAGAGGATTTTGTAAAGTCTGACTCATCATATTCAGCACATCCTCAGATATTCACATTAGTATTTTCAAGTTCATATCATCATAAAGTTTTGTATGGTCTTTGGTTTTGATTCTATTCTTAGTTGAAAAGTCATGCTGATGATGAACAGGTGACATGGGATGTATCACACATCATTTAAGGTATATGTGCCTTTATTGGTCCTTGTGCCATGTGTGATGGCCACATAATTTCACATGAGCATAGTTGAAACTAGACATTTTAATTATTTAACTAACAGGAGTTCTTAGATGACATTATTGTAATTATGAATAAACAGATAATCAACTGCCAGTAGAATAAATAGGTGAATGTTTTTAGTGTCTAAAACTTCACCAGAAAATTTTGAAAGTTAAAAGCATTTCCAGTCTAATCTGAAACAGGCCCCGTACATGTACATAAAGGCAGATGCACAGGTCTCTTCACTGGTGTGTTCATCTATTCAAAGCACAGTAGTTGATGTTACAGTTCAGTAACCTCAATTTACAACTACATGTAAGGGGGTTAATTCAGACTAAATGTGAATGGTTTTGGACTGAACAAATTTAGTAATGTTTTGACAATTTAAAAAATTTAACTGCCTTTTTTTCCACTGGCAGTTTATTAATTATTTATATACCTATTTTTAATTAATATACTCTTAATCTTGGAACACCTGTGTATACACATATAAGGCAAAGTTCTGATGCAAGTTAGAAACCAGATAGCATTGAACTGTTTAATATGACCTAATAATTTATGACATCACCAGGAATCTGGATTACATTGTATGTCATCTTGTGGTGTATTAGTTTTTACTTCATGTATTTACATCCAAAATTTTATTTCCACAATGAGAAACAAAAATATGAATGGAAGGTGTTAGAAAGATGTAAACAATGTCAAAAGTTGGGGTGGTGCTGAAGAGCTGACAGGAAAGAAGCTTAGTTTGGTAGGTTAAACAGATATCTAACATACATTTTCATTCATGCCAAATTTTCCAAGTGCACACAAAGTAATGAATATTTCTCATTTTGATTACATTCATTATCAGTCCATCTTTAAATTGACTCATTGAGCAACATTTCAGTGGCCTTAATGAAGTGTCCAGCTGACTTGAAATAATTGGCAAATTTTGTGTTGATCTTGTTTTATGTATGTCTAATTTGTATTGTGCGTTTGACCTTGTCTGTAATTGAGTGTCAGAGTTTGAGCCTACCTGATTACTGTAATTTTTAAAAAATCTGTTTATTTGGATTTGAGTTCAGGACCTTGGTTTTTTCCTTCAAAATTCTATTGTCTGCCTGATTTTTGTAATGATGTTTACTTGAATAAAGTTCTAAGTATGACCTTGTTTAACATGTTGCTATTTTCTGGAAGAAAACTTGTTTATGAATTTTATTGGAAAAAGACCCACATCCTGGGCATTTTGTTGTGTCATAGGTCATGTGACAGTCTGTAAATAAGGGACTAGGTGGGAAGTTACTTTTCCTATGTTATTATCATTCGTGGAATTACTTTTAGTTGTGTTCAGATATTATTTGAGAGGAATTTATTTAAATTATTCATTGGAATTACAAAGTGTTCATTGACATTTTTCAGACTAAAACTGTACTTTGGCATTATTGTGAATTTATTTAAAGACATTCTGGATTATATCATTCTGATACATCAAGACTATTAGCACATCAGCAAATTCAAGAATCTTGGAACATGATATACTTTTGGAATTGTGATAGAACATTTAAAATTTTTTGGGATTTAATTCACAATATTGTATGTTCCTTTTAAATTTTCACTTTGTATTCAATGGAAATAAATTGTTTGTTGAATTCTACGAAACTTGTTGGGTTCACTTCTTTCTGGAACACTTGCTTCTGATATGACTTTTGTGATTATTCATGATGTTGTATACAGTGAAATTTGTCCTAACCATTATACACGGAAACCAGTTTAAAACACCAGCATGCACTGGCTACAATTTTATCGCTAAGTTCCACTAATTTTGGTTTTTACCCAACCTTTTTAGGAAATACAGTCTTAATAAAGTTACTTTGACCTTTTTTTGTGCAAAACACTTGTCTGTATGTAATGTAATTTCACTGTTATTGTAAATGGAGGAAGTACATTGCACATATATTTTTCACTCAAAGTAATCAGACTTAATATTGTACTGAAGTACATAATGTGCAAAAATCAAATAAATTACTTGGTGATTTACTTTGATTTTTATAAGAGACAAGTTTCACTGTATCTTTCTGTTTCTTAATATCTTGTTTGTGAAATATCTCTTTAGCATGTTCTCATTTTAAAAGTCCATTTAAAAAATATAAGGCATTTACCATTTCTTGACAATGAGAGAATGTTCTAATCAGCTTTTTGGGAGATGATAAGCAAGTACTTGAATTTAGAATATACCAAAGATTCATGACATGAGCTTACTGTATACACTCGATTATAAGTCCAATCAAACTGCAAAAAACAGAGATCCTGATCTGCCATAGCATAATGTACCTGCAGATCAGGGTCTGTATTATTTGTTCTACAGATTATTCCTAACAAACTGCACAGACCCAGATCTGCCTGTGCATTATGCAATGGCAGCTCTGGGTCTGTGCAGTTTGCAGTTGGACATAATCTTGTTTATATGGTATTTTCTCATTTCTCTTCTACATTCATTCATTCCCTGAAGGTCATTGTTGGATGTATTGAATAATGACTTGATACAAGCTGTGACACATCAATAAATTTGGCTCTTAATGCCAGTTGTACCTTTTCCTGAGCAACCAGAATCCTGAGCAATAAAATGAACAGTTCAATGAATAAAAACAAGAACTGCCTTGAGCACAATGAAATACAACTAAATCCCATCATATAGTAAAAAAAAAACTTGATATAGGGAGGGCTGAATGGCTGTCTGTCTGCATACATTGATGCACCTTTTTTGCTTATAGTACAGTGAGTTTCTGGTTATCAGTTGTCCATTTTATAGTTGCTGCTAACTTGTGAAGAAAACTTGTCCCCATTTTTTGTTTCAGGTTTTCAAAATCTCAAAAACTTTATAATTGGAAAAAAAACCCAAATAAATAAAGCTCCAGTTTTGACCACAAGTTAGGTGCATTCTATACTAATTTTCACCTGCAATTAAGAGTTTGTCTGAATTTTCTTTTAATTAAAATTTTTATTATCTGTTGCAGTGAACTGGGAGTGATCCTCCCTAAACCTGAGACTTATGCTACTGGACTTATGTTCATAGATCATAGAGAGACTGAGGAAGTAAAAGCAGTATTCACCAAGATGGCAACAGACTTTGGATTAAAGGTAAGTTCCTTTGTCTTTATCACTGACCATAATCTTTACGATCACGGAAAAAAAGATTTGGCCAAGCCAGGCTGAGTATCATGACAAGAGGTCTCTTTTGTTTTGTTCAGCAGATATGGCACATCCAAAGTCAACAAATCATTCCAGTGCGGTAGTGTCCTGTTTTAGAACAGACTCATTTATAGCAAATGAAACAAGCAAAGGACATATTACTTGCACCAGAAAGGTTATTGCTAGTAAATCAAATACCCCCCCCATCATTAAGACCCTGATTACTGAAGCCTTTACAGACCTGGTGCCAGATCAGAAGAAGAGGCTTGAATGCCTTTTAAACATCACATATGGGGTGATTGAAGCTGGAGAACCTTTCTCCACTTTAGATTAGCTTGCATCTTTGCTAGCCAGGGTTCTGATAACCATATATACACCTTGGCATATCGAGCAGATATTTCTGTGCTTTGGATCTGTGAACTTCATTGGATGCAGTGGCAAGCCACCACATCCAATCAAAATTAAGTTGTTCAAGTTTGAACACTGTTCCTACATGATCGAGACAATGGGAGCACACAACTTGAATGGACTGATAAATAAGCACTTTCACAGTGCCGGTCCATGTTTGTACAAATACCTTTCACTCAAATAGACTTGTAATGGCTTCCCTCTAGTATATAGTCATACTTTCGATGTTAAACTTACAAAGTATCCTTTTTAGGTCAATTGCCACCACTGTTTTCGGCTGGTGTGCAATGCACGACACTTTTGGTTAGTTGGCATGACATACTAAGGGAGGCAACACATGAAATCCAATAGATGTCACTGGGATAAAGAATCGATATAACTGTTCAGTCTGCCAAGGTGTAGAAAGGGTTATCAGAACCTTGGCTAACGAATATGATCAGCTTGTAACACTGCCAAAGAATGTTCTAGATTTGGGACAGATTTCATTTACTATCATGGCTGTATATCTTTCCTTAACTCCATAGTCATGACTGTACATCTTTCCTCAACTCCATAGTCATGGCTGTACATCTTTCTTCAACTCCATAGTCATGGCTGTACATCTTTCTTCAACTCCATAGTCATGGCTGTACAGCTTTCTTCAACTCCATAGCCATGGCTGTACATCTTTCCTCAACTCCATAGTCATGGCTGTACATCTTTCTTCAACTCCATAGTCATGGCTGTACAGCTTTCCTCAACTCCATAGTCATGGCTGTGCATCTTTTCTCAGCTCCATAGTTTTGTTCCTTGAAGGCACCAATGCAAAGTAAGTTGTCTTAATTTTCAATTTGCACTAATTTGGTTATTTTGTTTCTGTTTAGTGTTAATGTACTGTGGTAAATATTTACATGTCAGGCTTAGCTGTTGGACTGGTCCTTAGCTAATATGGACCTGGGCAGTGTAGGGTCCTTCAGAATTTTCAATCCCGAAATAATGTTCATGAATATCTTGCCATGACATTAATTAAAAAAAATGTCTGAAGAAAGTCATCAGAATTTCAGGATCCCTCATACCTACCAACCTACTGATCTACATACCTACCTACCAACCTACTGACCTACCTACCTGCATCCATCCATTAGATTGCTGCCAAAATTTCTGACACAGTTTTCCAACAAGAATGAGAGAAATTTTGCAAGAATAAGAGGAATGTATTTTATATACTATATACAGATTAGACTGTAAGTATAATTCACAAAAAGGGAACACAGATTTAGAATGAGGGAATATGTTTAAAATTATAAAATCTTAACATTTCCTTTGCTACAGGTGATTGGGTGGCGCTTAGTGGCCGTTGACAACTCAGTTATTGGTCGTGTTGCCAAGACAACAGAACCACAGATTCTTCAGGTGAGATAGTTAATGTTCACTTTTTTTTTATGACAATCATATCATATTATTGAATAACTTACCTTGTTTGAACTCAAGAATTCCTGGAAATATGAAGTAGTCACTCAAACAACCAGTGTTTGTAAAAGTCTTGTATATTTATTGAGAGGAATTTTAGTGGATTTTGCATTCTTAAAGCTTCGAATTTAAAGGCCCATCTAAAATTTGAATCCTTTTTGTGGAAAACACAGGTCTACTTTTCCAATAAACAAATTAAAGTACCCCATCAAAAATGTCATTTTACAAAACCATGAAAATTACTACCCATGAAAATAAATGAATTCACAGAATTTGTTTACTTATAATGCACACATTGCTTTGATATACAGTATCTCTCTCTCTTGCAGATGGAATTTGACTATTCCATCATATTGGTTTTCTAAGGAATTTCTTATAAATTTATTCCAGTAAGATTTTTTTTTTGTTTTTTTTTAATAAGAGTCTCAGTTTCTCTCCGTATATTTAACATGGAATATAGTGACCAGATTATTTCTTTTAAAATTAAATATTGAACCACTTTTGCTACATTACAGATCACAAAGATGCAATGTTTGCATGTGTAAATGTTGTTCAGTGTTTATTTTAATACATGTACAGTATATATACTCGCTTATAAGTCAAGGCAAGCTGCAAGACAACAAAGATCCTCATCTGCCTTATCATAGTATACCTGCAGATCAGGGTCTGTGTTGTTTGTTCTACTGATTACTCCTGATAAACTGCACAGGCCCAGATCTGCTGGTGCATTATGCAATGGCAGATCTGGGTCTGTGTAATTTACAGTTGGACTTGACTTATAAGTGAGTATCATTGGTACTTGTAAATGATTACCAAATCGGCAGAGATGTAAACTACCATGCATGGTGCTGTTGGTGATGCAGGTATTACCAGTTCTTCTTAAATGACACATTTACTGCTTAAGAAAGGAGTATTTTGTATGATTTTTACCTTTGAAACACATTGTTAACATAACCTTTGATTAGCAACAATTTTGGAAAAGAAACGCCGTTTATAGTTTTTTGAACTACTGCATAGTTTCTTAGTCACTTTCGATCCACAAAAGCGTCCCGAGTGGATGTCCAGCAGCAGACCTAGTCACATTTGGCATCAGATGCATATATGTAGGAGTAGGAAACAACATCACCGTTTTGCTAAAATTTTCAGAAATATTCAGCAAAGCAAGGTAAAGGTCATTCTAAATTTTTGCGAAGTTTTCGGTATATAGTTTTTCTGTATGGTTGTAAGTTAGGAGCCAATGTAGCGATATTCTGTTACACTTGGAGTGTAGAAACAGGAAGCACTGTTCTTTCATATCCTTGCATCCTGTCCTCATTATAACCCTCAGGCATGGTAAGGGTCATTTGAAACTCTTGAAATTTTTATATGCTGCAAGAAAGCATAGCATATTTTGTTTTGATGTCTGTCCATCTGTCCATTTGTTCACCATTTCATTTTTGCACAATACCTCAAATTCTCCATGATCTACTTCTTCCAATCTTTGTGGATGGCTTGCATTTGGGTTAGGGAAGAAGCCTGTCTCATTTAAGGTTAAAAGGTCAAGGTCCCTGGCTGAAAGAACAATGGTTTCTGCACAATAACGCTTGTTTTGCATCACAGACCTGGTCCACACTTTGCAGATGGCTTGCACTTGGGGTAAGGAAGAAGATCATGAATTTGGGGGTCATAAGGTCAAAGGTCAATGTCACTAGCCGGAAAATGAAAATGTTTTTGCATAAAAATTTCAGTTCTTAACCTGATACTTTCACCAAAGTTTGTTGATTGGTTACACTTTGGTTAAGAAGGAAGTCTATTGATCTTGGAGTCAAAAGGTTAAAAGTCAAGGTCACTGTGACGGAAAGTGGACAGATGGCTTTTGCATTAACAACTTGCGTTTTGACCATAGACCTTGATCAAAATTTGCAGTGCTTGCACTTAAGGTATGAAATGGGCCTTTTTGATTTTTGAGTCAAAAGGTCAAAGGTTATAATCATTGTGACTTGAAGAAGAAGAAGAATGAGTTTTCAGAATACCTTTGTTTCTAGGATAAATTTGTAGATTAAACTAATTTTCGGCTCTACTATATCATGGACCAAAGAAGCTTAAGGGATGGTCTGTTGTCCATTGTCTCTGTCATCTGTCTTCTCTTTGTCCAGCTGGACAAGTTATTGCTACACCCCCAAAACTACTTGGAGGATTGCCATGAAACTTTCCACACATATTCATCCTATGGTCTGGTTGGTCGTAATTAATAAAGGCATGACTCTGTCATCCAGTATGGACACCACAGCTATCATCTTGAAAATCTCCTTATTACTACTCATCATGAATGTAGGGTCATATCAACATGGAGTTTTCACTAAAAGACGTCTTATGATGTCTTGTTGCTCCTAAATGAAAATGGTGCTGCTCAGACATCCAATATAGCTATGTCATTGGCCATTTTGAAAATCTCTTTGTCATTACCATATCAGCATAAAAAGACTTGTGTGATGTCTAGTTGCTCATAAATAACAATGATACTGGTCTGATTTCCATCATGATCACAAAACAATGTCCATCTTGAATCTGTTAGATCACTGGTCATATCAGTATTGTACTTCTTTGCCAGAACACTTGTTATGATGACTAATTGGTCATAAATGGACATGGTCCCAATCTGACATCCACTATGTCCACCACTGCAACTAATTTGAAAATCTTATTGGTAAGAATAACATTATCAGAGATGGTTTCAACACTCAGCAGTCAAGAGGAAGAAATGATCTTGTGTTTCTGAAAATTCTTTTTGGCCAGTAGAGCATCAGTCCCATAGAGGGACTCTTGTTTTGCATGTGCATGAATATTTTGTGTGGTAATTGTCTAAGTCTCAACACACTTCATAATATTTTAGCATGCTCCTTGCTGATTGGTCACTCACTTTGTAACAAGCTTGCCCATAAGTCAGTAAATTTAAATTTTTTATAATGATTTCTTTGTTGGCAGGGCTTGCAAATCTAAGACTCATTATTGAATATAATGCATTTCCATCCCATTGTGTGTCTGCACTTTTGCAAATACATGTATATTGTGATTGATCATGTTCATCTGTAATTCCATCTGTCTGTACGTCCATCAGTCAGTTCTTCTTACCTGAACTCTTGTGTTGATTGAGCAAATGATCATGTGATCATTTCAGGTATGATGTTTTATGAGGATGAGCAGATGAGCTGTCACCCCCTCCCCTCCATCTTCCCACCTTCTTGAGGGTGGATGATGTTAGAATAAAAATGTTACTGTTGGCTTCCATTAGTATTTATCCAGCTTGAGAGCCAAAAGTTGGCAAATGTCTGAGTGAACAGCAAATTATCATTTTCATACTTTCTTGAGATGGGTTACTATCATTTTTATACATTGTTAAGATGGGTTACTTAATGGTGTAACTTCTATCAATCACCCATCTATAGGACAAAGCCAAAGCAATTCTTGCTGCATTTAATGTGTCTGTTTAAGAGAGTTAAATGGGACGACAATTGTAAAATAAGACATTGACTGAATATTAGAGCTGGGATATGTTTGGCATTCTGATCAGATATATCCATTCCAGCCAATAATAGATTTGTTCATGTGTGAACACAGGTAGGTTGGGAACAAAGATGGTCACCACCTTTCCACCATTTTACTTCATTACCTAAACTATGGCTAAATATGGCAGCCATTGTTAGCCACCATGCTTCCATTTAGCAGTATAAACCTTGGTCACAACTTTGTCAAACAGCTGAAATTACATGAGTACAAACAAGGTTGTCTAAACAGTCCAGCAGTTATTAAAGTGAATATGTTCCTGGTTAGTACTGCAAAACCAAAGCTCAGGTTGTTGATTTGAGTTTAACATACTTTATTTCGCATTTTGCATTGAGATTTTAAAGACTGATCATTAGAGATCATCTTTATTAAAAATCCAGCCAATTACTCTAATTCACAAGGTACCATCTCTATCATGCAGCCAATTTACTCTAATTCACAAGGTACCATCTCTGTCATGCAGCCAATATACTCTAATTCACATGGTACCATCTCTATCATGCAGCCAGTTTACTCTAATTCATAAGGTACCACATCTGTCATCCTTCCACCATCTCCAGTTCATAAGGTACCATCTCCAATTCACAAGTTACCATCTTCAGTTTACAAAGCAATATCTCTAGTTCACAAGGTACCATATCTATCGTGTACCATTTCTATCATTCAGCCAATTACACTAATTCACAAGGTACCATCTCTGGTTCGCAAGGTACCATGTCTATTATGTACCATCTCTATCATTCAGCCAACTACACTGATCAAGTCATATCTGCCAGATTAAGATATGCAAACAACACAATCTTTGACTCCCAAATGCACCTCCCCAACACATTTTTATTTAAAAAAGCACAATTTTTATTAATATTAGAAAACAAAAAAGAGAGGGGGAGAAACCTTTATTGACACAATGGTTTAGGCTCATTATTTATATGTAGAAATAGTAAACAGTAATGCTTTATATCAGCTTATGTAAAACTATCACCTCAGGTCCTAACTTCAGTTTATGCAGTAGAGGTGTTTAAAAGGTAAATCAGTCCGAAAGAAGCAATCAGCCTTGCACAGATTACTTAACTGACAATAGCTAGCATGATGTTGTATGAAGAAGCCTTTGTGGGTGAACCCATTAAGCAAATTTGCATACATAAAGTACAAAAGATTTGAGCAACTCAATTTGTTTGAAGTTAGGTAAATCGGAGAGATGTGTGTTGAAGAAACAAAAGTTATTAGACTTCATTGCCTGGCATGATAATCTTTAACCAGTCATTATTATTGTTTATTGGCTGGTTTTTGATCAGTTGCAAATTTCTTTGAAGTCAAATTTTACTATATATATGACATGTAAAATATTATTTTGGTAGTTGCAGCAGTGTGGAAATGAGATTAATTTTTAGCAGCAAAATGTTGAAATGTAGCTGTGTCTCGGGGAAAGATGAGTGAAAAGCGACGTGAGCAAAGCTCAGCAAAACTAAATCGTTGAAGTCCTGGTTGATGGAGTTTGACTTTGTGATGCAAAGGAAAATTTTATTCTTGCACATACTGCAAACACCCCATAAACATTAGTCATTCTGGAGCATGCAGTTTTGATCTACCATAGTACATAACTTCACCCAGCATCAGCATAATGCATGAATGCAGAGCTCAGTCCCAAAAGTAATTATCATGTTTTATCATTCTAACTAGTGTGGCTGCTGCATGTTTGACACTCCCTCACTGCAATATTGATGCCAAAATATCATTTTCTGTGTTGAAAAAATTCTACAATTGTAGAGTTTGGACATTGGTACCATCCAGTCTTTGATGATTGCAATAAAGAACTCAATTGATGTCTGCATTGCCTTCAACCTCCCAACTCCATAACCTATTTAGAGAGTGAAAACTGTGTTACACTGGATGTATTTTTTTATCTTATATGATGTCTGTATGGTTGTAATTATGTGAGTGTACATGTGTGTGTGTATAGTAATGATGATTGACAGTACCAAGTTACCAACTAATTTCTTTTGAAGGCATATTGAATGCTCCAAAAGAAAACATTTTAGTTTATTCATAGTATATTTCTAGTCATTTTCTACTGAATTTACATGAATAGATAACTTGTTCTCCATTGTATGACACTGACTTTTTGAGGAATACGCACTGAGCCTCCCCCCACTGAAGAATATGCCCTTTTGAGCCCCAGAAGGTGGCAGGTTTGTAAGGTACCATCTCTATCATTGTGATTGTTTAGAAATAAAAAATTATGCTCTTTACATTGAAACTTGTACATATGTTTTTCATGTTTATGTGCTTTACATAAATTAGAATGCATTTTGATGATATCAGTTGTTAAAGCAAAGGGTGCCTTCTTATTTGCAGGTGTTTGTGACAGGAAGTGAGGACAGTCAGGAATTTGGAAGACAGGTATTGATTTTATTTATTTTGTTTAAATGTATTCTTTTCTTAAAATTGTCACACTTAATAATTTTCAGAACTATGCAGCAGCATGTGTGATGCACAGTAAATTTATGGGATGAAATTTACTGTCTCATTGTATCCCCTAGGGGTGCAAGACAGAGAGTAAAAAATCTCCTTGTCAAAACTGGGGGTCAGATTGAATAAAAAACAAACTTTGGTATCAAAACTGTGGATCAGATTATAAATTTGGGGATCTCTGAAGTGCAAATGAGGGTGAAGGGAAACACTGCTGTCTGTTCTGCTGCAGGTTCAAGGATATAGAATGAATCTCATGTGCTGATCTGCATGTCTTGGGAGACAAATAATGGAGGCAATTTTTTTGCCATGGATGCATCTCATGATGATGATCCACTGAAAAGTTCCTTACAGTTTATATAAAAAAGTCGACATTGTATTGGAGGGATTTTACCTTCTTTTTCCCTTGATCTTTGTTTCGAATGCCATTTTTTGAATACCTTAATTGGGCATTATATGGCTAGGATTGTGCTGATACGCTATTAAACCATATATATACATGTACAAAGTGTTCAGATAGTTTTAAGGAATGATATGAAAAAGCCAATTCTCTCTGAAATACTTGGGTTTATATGTATAAGAGAGAAAGAGGTGCCATTATATTTTGTTGCTGTGATCTATCATCTCCTTGTACAATAATCCTTCATTTAAAAGGCCCTTCTCAAGTGTGGCTACCCATGATCAGATCTCACTTTGTCCAACACAGAAATGGTACATTGAATGAAAACAAGACACTCACAGGTCCAAAGGAAATGTCTGGTTTTCAGAGGGTTCACTTTTCAGAAGTGCAGAAAGAAGAGAGTCCATTCTGGTGCCGTTTTGAACCAATGCCTGCTCTGTCCCGGCATATTATCAAGAAGGAATTAATATTGTTGCAGTTTGTTTTGTTTTATTTATTACAAATTCGGCACATTACATGATTAGAAAACCACAAAATGAAAGCAGATACACATATGACATATTCAAAAAGTCAGTGTATCTGTATTGTGCAGTAAGTATTTTAACTTGATATAAATTAATGGAGATGCACATCAGTTACTAATATGAGCACAACTTCCTTAAGAGAGCATTTACACAAGTGATTGTCTTGAGAAATGCTAGTCAAGTGTTGCCTGTTTTCACTGACCACTCTACAGAACTGTGTTGCTCTCCATCATTGTTTTGCATACTCTCAAGATAACGAAATTTGTAAGCTTTGAAGGCACAGATCATACTTTGGTCCAGTCACTGCAAATGTGATGTATTTGGAGGCAAGAAATGTAATCTTTTGTTTTTCAGAAAAATTTTATCAGAATGTGATGCAGTATTTCATATGAACATAATGATTTTACAATTTTTACATTTCATCTTTTGTGATTTATGCTTAAAATCCAGTCATGGAATATTTTAGAATTCATCCTCGTGTTTCTCTTTAAAAGACTTATAATTATCCTAGGTAGCAATAAAACAGCTTTGTTTTATATTTATAGATTTTGACTTGTCCTCAGAAATGCACAGAAGAAAGTAATAATAATGAAAAATTTGTGAATCATAGTTTTAAAAAAAACAACAACCTGAAAACCAATAACACAATGCCTGTTTCAGGTGTATCTGTTGAGGAAGTACTCATCCCATCATATTCCAGCACAAGGTCTGCGGTACTATGTCTGTAGTCTTTCAGCCTACACCATTGTGTACAAGGTAGGAACTTGTTATATCATTGATTATATCAACAGGGATGAGGATATTTTATTTATCTTTCACTTTGTTAGATTCAACATTGAAAATGAAAAATAAGATTCAAGGTTTTGCCACAAAATTATTACTGTGCATGAATGTACCTGGATAATAATGTGAACCCAAATGAATGCAGCATAGATCTGCTGTGGACTAAAGTCTGATACTGTATATACACTCTTATCAGACAAGTCCAACTGTAGACTGCATAGACCCAGATCTACCATTGCATAAAGCATCTGCAGATCTGGGTCTCGGCAGTCTATTAGGAGTAATGAGTAGAACAAACAAGATAGACCCAGATCTGCAGGCACGTTATGCTAAGACAGATCAGGATCATTTGTTGTTTGCCATTTTACTTGACTTATAAATGAATATATATGGTAGGTCAGTCAGTGCTGTTCATTTTAGTATAGCAGCCTAGGCATATGAGGCCTCATATTTGTAATAAGACACTAATTCAGATCTCATTGTTTTGACATCCATGTATTATTCAGTTTTTTTGTTGAATAATTGTGATCACTCTTCTGCTGTGGGTGACAGTTCTTGTCATTTGTAACACTGGAAAATCGGGAGAGGATGTGCCAACATTTCCTTTCTTATTTACAGTTTTTACTGACCTATTATAAAGAGGAATAAACTATTTGACCAAAACTTTCTCAGTACAGTCCTAATAGTCACATATTAGTTCACCCATCACTAAGGCTATTCTAATTCATCCCATCCCACCCTTCCCCCTGGCAATTTCCTATATAAAAGTAAAGTGTGTTCTAACCAAACAATGGTTTTGCCCTGCTTATAGTGGTCATTGAACTATACCAACAGTGACCATTCCATACATGCAAATTGAACTTTTGTTTAATCATTACGCTATTGTTTAGATAAAGGAATATTGTGTGTATCAATGTGTAAGCATTTCTTATCTTCTGTGTACTCACTATACTCCAGTCACATTCTCAGTATAACTCGGGTATCAGTTTGGTTAAATTAAAAAGTGAGGTGGAATTTATTAGTAGGAACTGACCATTGAATTTTAAGGCTGGTGGGCAGCTGGGATTTTAAAAACAAAATCATTTGGCCCCAGAATAGCTTGAAAAATAATTCTGGCTAAGATTTGTGTGAGAAAAAGAATTATCCATCATATTAACTGAAAAAATTTAATCTTCAGGTAAAATAAAAGATTTATCCAAGTTAGAAACCAAATCACAGCCACCTCCATCCCCTATTCAAAAATTAAATGATTGGTCCCCGTATTGAGAAGTTAGAAGCAATTCATTTGCTGGTTGGTGGGAAAAGTAGTCATGTAGTTGCAGCAGAAATAGGAATTGTCTTTTGTGCCAGTGAGACAGGTGTAGTTCAGTATCTTTATCTATGAAGTTGGATTTGGATTTGGATTTTTTTCAACATAGCTTTAACAGCTTTAACAATTTTTCAGTCATATCACTACGATGTCTGCAGTGTGGCTGTTTTATATTGATGTCTAGCACTGGGGCATCTTGTCACAGACATGTAGCATGATGTCCCACTCAGTCACATTATCCTAACACCAGGCCGACCAGTCCTAACACTAATCTCTTAATGCTGAATGCCAAGCGAGGCAGCCGTTAGTACCATTTTTATAAGTCTTCGGTATGACTTGGCTGGGGATTGCACTCACGACCTCCCGCATCCGAGGTGGACACTCTAACCACTAGGCCACCGGAGTGGTGCATTTATGAAGTAAAAGTATCTCTAAAGTTAAACAATTGAACTGTAATGACCTACTGAAATATAGAGAGAAAGAAAAAGTTGATCATATTCTAGTTATCCTGACCAACCATCCAGACAAACAACCAGAGTGTAGGTAAAATCATCCAGAAACACTGGCCTGTCATGGAATTGTGTGACACTACAAAGTTAATCCTCCCAAACAAACCAGTAGTAGCCTACCAGAGACCAAAAAAACCTCAAGGACATCCTAGTCAGGGCAAAGCTAATGGTAATCACTTACCAAGACCACCCTGGTAAATCTGGACACTGTGGCGATAAAAGGTGCAAAACCTGTCAACATATAATAGAGACCAGTACATTTTCCAGCACAGCGACCAGTGAAAAACTGAACATACATGGTCCAAACAGAATGTGCAAAACAGAGAATGTAACTTATCTCATCACATGTAAGATCTGCAGCCTTCAGTATGTTGGAGAAACTGAAAAGTTACACAAAAGGATCAATCTTCACAGATAAGATTGGATGGCAGAGAAGCTGTACAGATGTCCAGTTGCAGAACACTTCTCTTCCCATGGCCACACATTCAGTGATGTGACACTTTTTGCAGTTGCTCACAACCCCAACTGGGCTTCCAGAAGCAGGAAAGAAAAGGAATCTTACTGGATTTGCTGCCTTAGAACACTGAAACCAAGCAGTTTAATTCAAGAAGACTAGAAAAGGAAGCCACGCACAAATAAAGTCATCAAATTTTTGCAGCTAACACTTTTTCATTTAAATAATTCTTTCAGTGTGCTTATTAGTCATCCAGTAGCCTACATTTACTACTAAAACAATTAAATATCTGGGATATAATTTGCGGTTCTGCAAATTTACATTAAAAAACAAATGGCAATAATGTTCATCAGTTTCTAGGTTATGTTTCAGCATCAGCATCAAGTTGAAGCCAACTAGTCAACACATCAAAACTTTCAAGCTTTTATTCCTGTAGAAATAGTCATGGAAATTTTTTTAACTTCAACGCTTTTTGTGTTTTCAGTTTGTTTTGTCTGTGTTTTGTATTTGCCTTTGAAAAAGACTCAGAGTTGAAAGTGTTCAGGCTAGTTAGAAGTTTTGCACTGTATGTTGTCAGTTTATTGCATTTATTTTAACCCTTTAGCTACTACAGCTGTTGTGCAGTTTCACTACTGCTGAGTGCTATCATATCAGTTACTGAGACTACTGAGGCTGGTTGCTAGGCTGAATACTAGAGCATCATCATGGCTGACTACAGAAACTGACAATAAAAACATGGTTACATTTATATTCATTATTTCATTAGTTTTTGCTAGATTTCAGTGAAATAAAAAACAGCTTACCTTGTATAGTGTCTGTTATTCATATGTTTCCACTTTATATACTCCTACATCCCATCATACAAGAAATCCCAGTGATGTAAACTGTTTTGAATCCCACAAAATAAATCCAATATTTACATATGTACATATAAAAACATGAATGAAATCCACACTCTGATTACAAAGTTGAGAGTGGTACCTCTCAAAACAGTCATTATTCATACATAAATGTACTTGGCATTGTTTGCATCCTATGAAAACTTCATGTCTCCTCCCTTCCCTTACACACATCTTGTATATTCCAAGATAAGCCCACATCTCCATGATGCTGGTTTCATACCATTTCAGGTCTTGCTTTTGGTCCCCCATTTTCTTGGCATAATCGTTTGTTTCTTTCACAAGCTTTTCCACCAGACATTCAGGAGAAAACTTGAGGAAAAAATCTTTCTCATTGTTTATTGGTCCAAGCTCGATTGTTGAACCAACAAGAGAATCAAAATCATTGATCTCGAACATGGCAAGGTCATCACTCTATTATGCAAGTGGGACTATGTCCTCCTCGTCATCCAATTAAAAATCACTTACATCTGGTGTTGAAATGGGACTAATATCAATATCTGATCCATTTTCTAAGAATGGTCCATTAAACTCTTTGATATCGCTTGCACTGAACCCTTCAAAGTTGCTCATATCTGAATCGGAATCCATCTTTGTTTATCTCAACTACACGTGTTTTGTAAATTGCAGGAAAGCCCTTCCAGTGCGTCTAAATTTAACCTCTCAGCTTTCAAACTTGTATCAAAATGTTGAGTAAACAGTCCTCTCAATGGTTATGATAATCAAAAATATGTAAACTTCTGTACTTTCAACCGATCAACATTTAGTTAACATAGCAGTCACATCCGCATAGATGTGACACTGGGGTTTTAAGTACTGCTGAACTATACACACATTAGCAACACTGGGGTAGTAAACGAGGCTTATCGACACTGCATATATGCATCAGTCGGGTTCAGGAACTATTTACAAGTGACACTTAGATGCGGCAGTCGTAGCTAAAGGGTTAATCAATCAATCACTGACACACATGATCCCTTGCTGGATCCAGAGCACTTGAAAGGACTGTTATTCGGCATATGATTTGTATTCTTTATATATATATATATATATATATATATATATATATATATACACACACACACACACACACACACACACACACACACACACACACACACACACACACACACACACACACACACACACACACACACACACACATATGAATATGCAGGCTCATATAGAAAACCTTGAAATTCCAAATGAACATCAATGAAACCATGGTGACAGTTATAAGACTTCACACCATTTGGAGTATACTGAACAAGATGTTAAAGCACTAAAAGCAAAAATAATTAATTTATAATTCGGAATACTTTGGTGCTGTTCTTAGTGATTTCACTATAAGTTTTATTTAAATATGGATTGTCTTCCATTATTGCATACAAAAATAAAGGAACTGGGTGCAGGCTTCACCAGATTTAACTGGCTCAGCAAAGTTTTCAACACTGCCACATTCCAATGGCAGCTGTATGGGAAAGTTGATTTTTTTTTATTTCAGTACCATGTCATTACATTTACATTCCATTTATAGTTGTTGTACAGTCATCAGAAAACCATGTAAGTCTCAAAATATTTTTATCATAAATTTGAACTTTAGGATCCACTGCCAGGTTTTGCATTAAATTAGTCCAATTAGGCTCATTCAAATGCAGCTCTGGTCAGAATTGGTGATCTGAATATTTTGTGCACTCTGATATATATTTCTGTGTAACCCCTCCCTCTTGTGATTTTTAAGCAAATTAAACAGATTAAATTAAACAAATTTTGAACAAATTCAAAGGTTGAACATTTTCGTACGAGAGTGATGAAATTTTTGTATGGCAATGACAGTATGTAACTCTTCATGTCTTTGTCAGTGTTGGATTGGGACAGTATATAAGTCTTCATGTCAGTGTCATTGTTGGACTGGGACAATATATACCTCATCATAAATATCAGTGATGGGCTGGGACAGTATGTTAGTATCATTGTCTGGTTGGGACCATCTTCACTAGCCAAGGTTCCGATAACCCTGGACCATCTTCACTAGCCAAGGTTCCGATAACCCTATCTACACCTTGGCATATAGAGCAGATATTTCTGTGCTTTGGGTCTGTGAATTTCCTTGGATGCGGCGGCAGGCCACTGCATCCAATCAAAATTAAGTTGTTCAAATCTGAACACCATTCCTATGTGATCAAGACAAGGGGAGCACACAACTTGAATGGACTAATAGATAAGCACTTTTCCAGTGCCGGTCCGTGTTTGCACAAATACCTTTCACTCAAATAGTCATATAATGGCTTCCCTCTGTCACATAGTCATACTTTTGATGTTAAACTTACAAAGTATCCTTTTTAGGTCAATTGCCACTACCATTTTCAGCCGATGTACAGTGCACCACGCTGTTGGTTAGTTGGCATTACATACTAAGGGAGGCAGCACATGAAATCCGATAGATGTCGCTAGGACAAAGAACCAATATAGCTGTTCAGTCCATCAAGGTGTAGATAGGGTTATCAGAACCTTGGCTAGCGAAGATGGGCTGGGACAGTAAATACCTCTTTATGTTAGTATCATTGTTTTACTGGGACAGTATATACACATCATGTTAATATTGCTATGTTATTCTCACTGTAGGGCAGGACAGTAGGTAACACTGTTTAAGTTAGTGTTGGTATTGGCCAAAGACAGTGTATTACATTGTATGTTAGTCTCAATATTGTGCAAGGACAATACCATATTTATTAGCTGTACACTGCAAAGACCTAGATCTGCTATTGCATAATGCACTGGCAAATCTGGGTCTGTGCAGTTTGTTAGGAGTAATAAGTAGAACAAACAAAATAGACCCTAATCTGCAGGTGCATTATTCTAAACAGATCAGGATCGTTGTTTGCCATTTGGTTCTACTTAGAGGTGAGTATTGATGGTATATTACATGGTTAGTTTCAGTATGGGGCAGGGACAGTATATTACAGTGTTAGTTTCAATGTTGCGCAGGATCAGTATATAATGTATGTTAGTCTCAGTATTGGGCAGGGAGAGTGTATATCACTAATTTATTATCAGTGTTGGGCAAGTAAAACATTGTATTTATTGACTTCAGTTTTACAACAGATATTTAATTCTGTGGGTCAGCATTTAAATTAGTTGACAGTAGGACATTTTCAGTATGGTCAGATATTGCAGAAACCTTGTACGATAGTATTGTGTAAACGTTTAGTGCTCAAGCTGTTTATCGCTGGACTTGTGTTATAGAGGTCCCAGTTTGCTCGCTGTACATTGCTGGACTTGCATTATGGAGGTCCCAGTTTGACTGCAAGTCCAGCTGCAAATATTTTCTCATAGTACTACAGAGCACTGATCTGATTTTGTACATGTGGGTATCAAGGAAGGATTGTGTTGTCATTATTTACATATTACTTTTGAATCTTAAGCTTTGATCAGGGATAATTTTTAGCAATAAAATCTATTGGGGGGGGGTGAGTTTAGACTCTCAGGGTGAGACTTTGAGACTGTTCCAACATATGAGATTTATCTCTTTGAGTGAGATGTCACTGCTTACTCAGCGCCAACTATTACTTGTGTTTTTGAGAGTGAAAAATGTCAGTTTGTTACTAAATGGGGAATAAAGTTTGACATAATTTACGATAAGCAGTGGGACGGTATCTGCAGTCACTAACAACTAGTGCTGATTTGTTTGTGAATTTGTCATGCCTAAGTAAATGTTCCCAAAAATTAACTACTTGAAAGTTTTGTATATGGAACAAGTTTCTTATTCATGTATTTATCAAGGTTATCTATGGGCACATAACATACTTGCATGGCTAAAAATACTGTTTTTAAATGTTTAATCAACAAACTCTGGATCAAAGTTATCTCCCTTGTCAGTTTGAACAAAATTGTATTTTTGTCGCTGGCAAGGTTGGTCTTATATAGGACAATTTTGATTGAATTCAAAAAGCTGTAGCACATGGAAGCCCAAGTATGAATGAAAATTATTATAAATCAGGAAGCTAAGGCTCCATTTTGATTGAGTTCTGAAAATAAAAAGTATAGATAAGTATTAAAGATAATAGACTTTTCAAACTTCATTTCATGAATGAAAAACTGAATTCCCTTCCATTATTCTACAGGTGGAGTGGAGTGGGGTGGGGTGGGGTAACAATTTTTGTGGATGATGTGGTTGCTTCATACCATGAAAGTACCAAGGAACAATGATCCATCTGTGAGAGCAGTAAGAAAATATCCACAGATTTAAGTCCCATCAAAATAGGGACTTGTACATGCATATACAAGTCCCTGATCAAAAGCATCATTTTTCACACAGTCACCAAATTTTTTTCTCATAAGTCCCTGATCAGATGTGTGGGAATTTAAAACTCACAGAAAAGCAGTTGGGTTGCTAAACCAATAAAAATGATGCATACAGAAATAAATGAATGTACACTAATGGAATAATTTAGTCTTGCTGACAGACTGCATCTCATTTCTTTTTTTAGAAACTTCATATTAGTTCAGACTGATAAAGATCAAGAAAACAATTGTCTTGTTTTTTATTTACATTGAATATGTCAAGAATAAAAATTACTTTAATATTTATGAACAGTTATTGACCATATTTTGTTCTCATATTTGCAAAATAGAACAAATGCAAGATAAGCAAAATATTGAAAACCTTGCATAATATGCCGTTGCTGGCAGCTCGTGTCAAAGTTGCGGACAGTTGAAAGAAACTGTTTGTATTAGGCTAACAATTAAATATTTAAACACAAGGATTCTAGGGGTGAAACGATACACCTCTGCTGTGTATCAATACGATTCATGATATGCAGCCTACGATATGACACATCGATGCATGTATCAACTTGATGATCTTTTCATCATTAGAAAGTTTTTAATTGATAGGGTGGTGCCGTTTTAACATATTGGTTGTATTTTTAGGATGCAGTTTACAGATATAAATCATCTGTTCATATTCCATTCTCATCCTTGACAAGATAGCAAGAATACTTTGAAGCAAAAGACTACATGTTAAGTGTCGGTATTTTTTTTCAGCTTCTAGGGCATTTATTCTGCCAAATTTGATCAAGTTCAAGACTTGTCCTGGTCACCACATGCTTTATTTTGCACTGCTAGAATGCCATTAAAATATTTTATTACCAATTTTATGTCTTATAATTGGATGGCATTATGGTGTTATCTTCAAAACAGAAGAAATAGTTCAGTTTCCTGTGTCAAGAATATCTTTTCTAGAAAAGTCCAAGTATGGGAGTGGAGATGTCTAACGACCAAATCATTCACACTGTACTTCATACAGATGCAAAATAAATGCAGTGGACACACACATTCATTTCTTTGAGTGGAAAAGGAAATTATTGATAATGCCCACTCCCCTTCTGCAAATTAGCAAGGTGACTATAGCTGAAGTAGTTTTGATTCTGCCCCATTGCTGATTTTTTTTCCATCCCATTGGCATATTTAGTCATGGATTACATATATCAGCATAAAAGGAGACATTCCAACTTGTTACCCATTTAACTACTTTACAGATCATATAATAGTCACTTTTGCATGGAGTTTCTCTGTTGCTGTATATCTATTTAGATTAAGTATGGATGCCAATACTTCTGGCATTTCTCACAATGAACAAGTTACAGCTCTGATTGGTAGTTATTATTTTACTCTGGACTGGAACAAACAGTAACTACCAATTAGCAATGAATGTAACATTCTGCTCTGTGTGACACACCTGAAGTGTAGCCTTCTTATTCAGTACAAGTAGACAAGATGTGATGCAACATAAACCATTAACTGCTGTCACACAATATAAAAGTATTGTAGCTAGATTTAAATATTCTTTATATCAGAACTCCAAAGACAAAATTGCATATCATTCACTGCTCCAGTGGCCTAGTGGGTAAAGTGTCCATCTTGGAGGCGAGAGGTTGCGGGTTCAAACCCTGGCCAAGTCATACCAAAGACTTTTAAAAATGGTACTAACAGCTGCCTCGCTAGGTGCTCAGCATTAAGGGGTTAGTGTTAGGACTGGTTGGCCTGGTATCAGGATAATATGATCGGGAGGGACATCATGCAACATGTCAGCAGCATGATGCCTTAGTGCTAGAATCACTATGAACTGCCATACTACAGACATTGTAGTGACATGACTGAAAAATTGTTGAAGTTATGTTAAAAATCCAAATCACACTCACACACATGCATACCCTTGAATGCCAGGTTTTAATAAACTGGTCAGCTGACTTGGGCAGACACATCACCAAATTTATACATGTACAAGTATTTGTCCATAGGGAAACAAAATGCTTTAGAAGACAGTCCAGCTAATGTTTGTTGTGCTTCGTTAAATGCACCGTATGAGGTAAAAACAACACCCAGAAAAACAAATCTCTTGATTTAAACAAGCCTACAAACCATTGTGAAAGAATTTATCACAATCTAGAATTCTCCCACCCGTTCAAAATACCTTAATTTTTGTCTTGTTATTTTGGCTTCTCCAAAATTGAAAGCCACATCACCATCAGATGACTTCTTATGATGCCTTTTAGGACCTAAATGAAAATATTGCCAAGATGACATCCAATATTTCCTCCACAGCAGCTAATTTCAAAATTTTACTATCATCAAAGGTAGATTAAACACTCCACAGCTACAAGGAAAAAATGGTCCTATTTTTAATTCCAGGAAATTCTTTTCAGCCAAAAGAGTATCAATCCCTGTAAGTGACTCTTGTTCTCAAATGGCTTTACTTATATCTTCCTCTCTGTAATCTACATTCAGTTGTTCAAAATTAATTTAAAGTTGTTAATTATAAACATCAAAGGGTTTGTTATTATCATGAAAATAAGGATCCTCAGTTATATTAATAGTTAAGAAAAAGCTGTAAATTCATCAACAGTTATTTCCACCATTTGCTTGGTGGTGTATCCTTTTGGCATCCTCCCATGTTAATTTGCATCTTTTAAACGTGTATGTACCATATTTACTTGCTTATGTGGTGAGTCAGACTGCAAACAACAAAGATCCTAATCTGCTATAGCATAACATGCCTGCAGATCATGGTCTGTATTGTCTGTTCCACTGATTGCTCCTCACAAACTGCACAGACCCAGATCTGCCAGGGCATTATGTATTGGAAGATCTGGGTCTGTGCAGTTTGCAGTTGGACTTATCTTACAAGCAAGTGTATATGGTAACAGTTATTTGGTTTCTTAAGCAATGAACTGAGCCCTTGACAACCTAATCTGCTTTTCTTAGGGCTCCATGTGCATATCCTATATGACTGTTTCATTTCTTTGATAAATATTTTGGCATTGAGTAGATTGATTTCTTTTAGCTTCATATTCCATATAAGACCAAGGAGAATCTCAGTGTGACAAATTCTGACTTCTTATTTTATGCTTTGGATCTTGGTACTTGTAAAACATAAGAACCGCTATGGAATAAACTACTTAAAAAAAATTCATAATTGAACAATTAATTGGTATCATGATTCATAAGAAATGCAGTTCAGTATGTCATCAGATATGTTTCATAGACGAAAAAAATCATCATCAATTTCAGACTCACAAGTATTTCGACAGAACATTTATATGTATAAAATCATAAGTTAGCTACAATTACATCTAGAGTTAGGAAAATCTGATAGCACAGTGATAAGAATAAAAGTCTCAGAGAACTCACAAGAGAGTATTAAGAAAGGAAATAATTATTACCTGAATATAATAACAGGGCTGGATAAGGTTAAATGTGATGGGGGGGAGGTCCAAAATTTCAAAAGGGCCCTGTCTTTCCATGAAAAGATACCAAAGCAAGAAAACTATGTGTCTGTTTACTCAGAGTAATCATGATACCCAATAAACATGTGCAAGAATAAAATGATGG
>JAECUM010004473.1:0-45809 GCA_016617855.1 Megalonaias nervosa
ATATATAAGATTTTCAATCTCTAATTAATTTTGTCTAAACTTTACAAATAATAAGTATAGGGCTGTAATATAGGGCTGTAATAGTAGTATTGATATTTGAGTTGTTCCTATCTCAGAGACCCCCTACCCGACAAAACAAATTTTGTCAGAAATATGAAAGTCATCATTTTAAGCTAAAAAAGGCTGCTGACAAAAATTTTAACGTATAACGTTTTGGAGGGGTAGGGGGGCTCTGAGAGAGGAACCTCAAAATATCAATACTACTTTCAATTCATGTGGTAAAATAGCACCACGATTAGCTATCTCCATAAATTCTTTCAAAACACAATACGCATCAATCTGTGAATCTTTCGCTATTATATGCCATGGTAATTCTTTAATATAAGATATTTCTGTCCCAGCTGGTATAAAATATCCTCTGCCAATATAAAATATTCTCTGCAACATAAAATACCCACACTCTGTAGTTGTGATCAATGGTCCTATTTCTGTAGCAGTGCAGAAATTTGTAGTATAGCCATAATCAATAATCATGTTTACCATAGTAGTGTGATACTGTCGGTTTTGTCAACAGCCTCTATCCCCAAAGGCTTAGTCCTTGGTCATTTTTACTTTCACTGATTAGAATCAATGCATTGCTCATACGCATGTGGCTTCTTACTCATATGTGCAAAAGCCTTGGGGATAGAGGCTGTGACTTAGATCAGTAACCTCCATGTAAAACCCTCATTGCCACACTACTTAAGTGGTTATACCTACTTTGCAACATAATAAACATATTGTTTGTAATCGATGACTGTGATAATCTTGAAGATGTAAAAAGAAATAACTTTCAGTGGTAGACATTTTGAAATATCTGATTGAGCGATAGATCAGCGTCATAACGCTGTTACACAGGACATGTGATAATATTAGGTTTTTAGCTGCCTTCTATTCCAAACATAAAACTTCGATGGCAGCTGTTTCTATTGACAATAACTTCATCACATATAATGTGCAAAGACAGATTATAGATAAGCTAAAAATGAAGCAGAAAAAGTGTTTCGTGATGCTTAGGTATCCAGTTGACTATAGAGTACCTAAGATAAAACAATTAGCATGGTATACAGACAGTGCCATTTTAGCTCATTTTGGTATACAGTATATCTGATAACTGCATAACCTAAGTAAATTCATGGTCATTTTCCTTGTGGTTTAATAAGAGATCTTACTGAATAAAATATATTTTTCATCATTGTTCGGTATAATGTTGCCTCTGCATCATTTTAACCAATATCTTAATCACTAAGTTGCAGTCACAACTATACAAGTTATAAATGAACAATAACGTGCATTATGGACGTAACTGATATAATATTCGTTATTTACTGGACCTCTATATCTGCCTCTTAAGTGATCATGGTCGCCGACTTTATGATCTGTTATTTGCATGTTCTGCCTTAAATATTCAGACACTAGTTTTCAATCTTACCCAATGCATAGTAAGAAACCTAAGTATAATATGTTCTTCTGTAAACAATTGGTTTGTGTCTCTTGTGAGTTTATTAGCGTACAAACAGAGCCAGATGGAACGTGTTTAGCAAGGATTTTGTTCATGTGAGTTTATTTAGCATACAAACAAAGCCAGATGGAACGTGTTTAGCAAGGATTTTGTTCATGTGAGTTTATTTAGCATACAAACAGAGCCAGATGGAACGTGTTTAGCAAGGATTTTGTTCATGTGAGTTTATTTAGCATACAAACAGCCAGATGGAACGTGTTTAGCAAGGATTTTGTTCATGTGAGTTTATTTAGCATACAAACAGCCAGATGGAACGTGTTTAGCAAGGATTTTGTTCATGTGAGTTTATTTAGCATACAAACAGAGCCATGGAACGTGTTTAGCAAGGATTTTGTTCATGTGAGTTTATTTAGCATACAAACAGAGCATGTGAGTTTATTTAGCATACAAACAGAGCCAGATGGAACGTGTTTAGCAAGGATTTTGTTCATGTGAGTTTATTTAGCATACAAACAGAACCAGACGGAACGCGTTTAGCAAGGATTTTGTTCATGTGAGTTTATTTAGCATACAAACAGAACCAGACGGAACGCGTTTAGCAAGGATTTTGTTCATGTGAGTTTATTTAGCATACAAGCAGAACCAGACGGAACGCGTTTAGCAAGGATTTTGTTCATGTGAGTTTATTTAGCATACAAACAGAACCAGACGGAACGCGTTTAGCAAGGATTTTGTTCATGTGAGTTTATTTAGCATACAAACAGAGCCAGACGGAACGCGTTTAGCAAGGATTTTGTTCATGTGAGTTTATTTAGCATACAAACAGAACCAGACGGAACGCGTTTAGCAAGGATTTTGTTCATGTGAGTTTATTTAGCATACAAACAGAGCCAAACGGAACGCGTTTAGCAAGGATTTTGTTCATGTGAGTTTATTTAGCATACAAACAGAACCAGACGGAACGCGTTTAGCAAGGATTTTGTTCATGTGAGTTTATTTAGCATACAAACAGAACCAGACGGAACGCGTTTAGCAAGGATTTTGTTCAGGAGAACATATTACATTCTTTATTAAATGACACTTTCAAAAGCATGATACATGACAAATGGAACTTTTAATTGTTGATGATGGTTCTGAATAGACAATTAAACTTTTTTTTCTTTCAAGTATTATATATACTTTACAGTCATTAACGCTATCACTTTGAAATATGTTTAACATATCAACGTATACTTGTCTTCCTGATTCAGTTATTCAAACCTGTTTAATGTAATATTGTTTTTCAAATATTTTATAAACATATAATTATATATATAAATTGTTTAACAAAGTTTCCAAATGTTTTCTAATTTTGAAGGATAGATTCCAAACCAATGACTGTATCTATTAAAATCGAACTTTGATCGTCAAAATATACAAAAAATATCTGAAGTCTTTAGATATTACATTGATTACGTTGATACAAGCTTTTCTGTTTTAGAGAGCCATTCAGGTACATCTCTGCATGATCTTCCACCGAGAAGTTGATGTCTTGTTATGTAAAATTCTATGTATGATCTTCCACCGAGAAGTTGATGTCTTGTTATGTAAAATTCTACGTATGATCTTCCACCGAGAAGTTGATGTCTTGTTATGTAAAATTCTACGTATGATCTTCCACCGAGAAGTTGATGTCTTGTTATGTAAAATTCTATGTATGATCTTCCACCGAGAAGTTGATGTCTTGTTATGTAAAATTCTATGTATGATCTTCCAGAGAGCAGTTTATATCTATTTATGTACACTTCTAAATATTATACCATGCCAGAGATCCAACTTTTACTTTTAGCTATTTCCTGTCCAAATCTTGTTTCAAGTATTTCAATGATACTTTTTAATCACCGTTTAACATTTTACTTCTGTTCTTATTTTAAAGGCCTCGTTCTGCCGTATATGTGTGGGTCATGTCATGACTCCTTTACGTCAAGTTCTTTTACCTAACAGAATCGTCGAATTTTTTCTACTGATGATAATCTACAAATAATGTTCAATGGCACTGAAGGCATTCGACAAATCGTGGTTGGAACTACCATAACACTGACATTTCTTTGAAGTCTCTAAGTCTTTCTGTTATAATTTTAATTATTTTAAATTAATTATTTTAATTATGTCCATCCATTCTCCTTAATTTTTTTTTTCTAGCTTTAAGGGTATTAAACGTGGTTGTAAAAACATTCTCACTCGTTTTGGTATTAGTGCACAGATATTTAACTATTTTGAATGTTTCTAATTTAGCGTCACCAGTTTTTGTAACATATGCGTCACCTGTTTGTGTCAACATTCCAATAAATTCAGAAAAAGACAACTTTTTGTGTACTGTTATGTATATTTAATTTATATTTTCAGTGGTACATTTGAATCAGGAAAAAACGTCACTGTCCAGCACTTTTACATAGAAAAACATGTTTCATTTCATCTCTGTCGAAATTTGGACTATATATCTTGCGATCTGTAGTTCAGTACTTTAGATCTACTCTACGCTGCCATGTTTAATATCACATGCACCCTTTTAAATATTTATTTACCTGTAAACTCCTAGTGGACAACATTGTAGTATCTCCATTTATTTGTAGTAGTAAGGTTTCAGATATTACGACAATGGGGTAAAGTCGTGGAGTATGTAAATAGAGTACTGGAATTAAAAGTTCTGGAAATTCCTCCCAAAACAGATAATAATGTTTTAAATATCACAATGCACAACGCGACTCACTATTTATCTACTGTTATGTCAATTAAGTTTTCCAAATAGCGAAGCCTCCAGCTTGCAACGGGGGATGTCAACGGACTTCGCACATATTCGATCAGGGATATAAAATATGCACATGATTACCAAGTAAAAGGTGACAGGGTCAGATTGAATGGATGTATTGCAGATTTATGTGTGCAGACTACAGTAAAATTGAGTCTAGAAATTGCAGCTCTGTAAATCTGTTTTAAAAAAGCCAGAATCAATTTGTAAATCTCATTCGTGGACCATCCAAAATTTTACTTCCCGGTTGTGGGGTTGCATTTACCTTATAGACTACCTCACACCATGGCCTAATCCGACAAATGTATCTCACATAATTCATGATGACCTACTGTACAAGCAACGTATATAAATAAATAAATAACTAATTTAGTTTCATTTCATGTAAATCAATTAAATTTAACTATTAATTTATTAATTAAATAATGTTCATTGGATTTAAAATAAAATCCAAGAAAAAAGAGTATGAAAGACGGAATTGTATGTCGTTTTTTGTCTAATGGTTGGTTGTCTGGTAATTCCAAGTACATCTTTAACGTTTATTTCTTTCTTGCGCTGACTAAAGCTTCTTTGCGACAGTCATCCGAATATTGTGGGACTGTAAATTGCAAAGGTAAGTTGAATATGTTTACCCGTATAACTTACTAATATCAATGCTCAGAACGAAAAAATAAAACAAAAAGAAATGAAGATAATTTACAGTATTAGAGATGCCAGGCTAACCAAGACACCAATTTGCATTTGCAGACATACGGACGGATAAAGAATTGATCTTCTGATGATTCATTTCTTTCCTGTGCATGCATCCACTGATTACTAGTTTTTGCTGTTGTTGTTTTTAATATTAAACGTTGGAGGAATTAATGACAGACAAGACACGATGAAAACTAGGAATACTTTGATTTTGTCTTTCTTGTACAGATTTCTCTAGTCATTTCCTGTGCATTTAGATTTAACTACCTAACTGTGCATAAAAAGCAATGATTTTATGCAAAATATATGTTGTCATTCATGAACTGCATTAAGTTTCAGATGTCGTGATGCTATTCACGTGTGAGATTTTCCAGACGCTATACAACTATGTCATATGGTTGGGGCCAAGAGTGGCCGAGTGGTCTAAAGCTCTCTCCATTACTAATCACTGCCATCTCACCTCTGTCTGCGTAGGTTCGAGTCTCGGATTCGGCGAATGTGGATATGTGAGAAAGCTTGCCAGTAGCTTCTCGTGGGTCGGTGGTTCTTTCCGGGGATTTCCCAGGTTTCTTCCTCCACCATTAATACTGGCGGCCATGTATAGCCTATCGTGTGCTGAAAAAATGGCGTTAAGCCCCACAACAACAACAACAACAACAACATGTCATATGGTTCGTTATATTTGGACTTGAATACATAGTTCAATCAATCGTGGTAAAAGACTGGACAATGCATGTTCTTTCGAGTAACAGTTAAAGAGATCGCCTAACACCTGTGAGGAGGTTATGTGTCTGATTAACATCATCCTTGATAAGAAAGTATCTTGATGCCAAACGAAATGACAACTAACATAAAATTATTTTTCATGCAACAACACCACACCACCACCAAAATGAGGTCAATGCTAAATGATAATGATACAAAACATTCTCTGTAAGGTGCATTACCAAGGCTCATGACAGCCAATCATAAAACATCCTTGTTGCTATTGGATAAAATCAAACATGAGATCTTCATTTAACGAGAATGTCACCTTTACTTGTCAAGTCAATGTAAAAACAACTGATTTTCGTCGTATTCCAAAATTCCCAGATTAACATTGAAAGGGTGTCAGGTTTCTTTCTGATTTAAAAAAAAAAAATGCAACATGTACTCGCTCAAGAGGTAAGAGATCACATAGTAGATAATCTTGCTTGAAAAAAAAAAGAATTGAATTGGATTGAATCAGATATTCCCCGTGGGACGTTGTCCAAGTCTTCCAATTATTTATTGAGTCGACTAGATTAGTATCTACCGCAGTTGGGAACATTAAGTTAATAGGCTCAACGCACAGGTAGATTTCGTCACATTAAAAATGAAATACCCTTAAGAACTGCGTGTCACTTAGCGTGATTAATAAAACAGACTTCCCCTGTGCTGTTCTCTTTACATTTGTCGCCCTGGCCCTACTTAAATCCCTGCAGTGTCTACCATATGCATAGCAAGAATTAAGCACTGTACATCAAATAAAGTTTTTTTTAGTAATAAAGAGCTTCGCAATTTGGACTGGTCCATTCCGTTGTTAGGTGTGCTGCTCTTTAAATAAAAAAGCTACTTTAAAGTGCAAAGGCTAGGTACCTGATATGCAAATTTACATTCACCTGACTTTTTTCGTAATCGATTTAATCGAACTGAAGAAATATAAAACATTCGTATGCAGGGAAAAGCTGTACATGGTTTTGGCACCACCGGACTGAGCACCTACTTTGACTGAGAAAACTCGTGAACATTTGGAAATATTACAATACACTACAAAATACATTTTATAAAATGTCTATGGATTACAGGAAAACTACTTACAGGCCCAAACAACCCGATAATAGATTCAGGTAAGTCTCTCTCTCTCTCTCTCTCTCTCTCTCTCTCACACACACACACACACACACACACACACACACACACACACACACACATATATATATATATATATAGAGAATATATATATATATATATATATATATATATATATATATATATATATATATATATATATATGGCATATTATTGTCGAAGCGAAAGAGATAAATATTAGTAAGTTTCTCGTTCCTTGATTAAGCTGAAATGAAGAGGATAATTATTCCAGTGGGAGGAAGCTTGTAGTACAGTATGTATTGATGATATGAATGGGACTGTTCGCCCCTTCTAGGGATGATATGAATGGGACGGCTCACCCCTGCTGATGATGATATGAATTGGACGGCTCATTCCTACGAGTGATGATATGAATGGGACGGCTCAACCTTGTTTACTTCTATATTGTTGTACAGTATGTAGTGATTATATCAACTGGGCGGCTCACCCCTGCTAGTGATCAGATGAATGGGACACCTCACCTCTGCTTACTTCTTTTTTAGTAGTGTTGATATGAATGAGACGGTTCAGCCCTGCATGTGATGATATGAATGGGACAGCTAACCCTTGCTTACTTCTTTGCTGTTTTAAAGTGTGTGGTGATGATATAAAGTGGACGGCTCGCCCCTACTAGTGATGATATGGATGGGACGGCTCACTCCTGTTTCTGTGTTGCAGTACAGTATATAGCGTTGATATGAATGAGACGGCTCATCCCTACTTACTTCTGTATTATAGTACAGTGTGTAGTGATGATACATAGCCGACGCCTCGCCCCTGCTATTGGTGATATGAATGGGACGGTTCACCCCTGCTTGCTTTTATGTACAAGTACATATATAAACGATGGACCATATCTACTAAGGCAGTTGTGCAAATGGCTAACTAGATTTTTATCAAAAATTTCACAATACATGATGAGTCGAGGCCACTGTCACAATGCATGATGAGCTGAGGCCACTGAGTGTGGGGTGGGGTGGGGTGTGTGTCTGTGTGTGATTTGGATTTTTAACGTAGCATTAACAATGTTTCAGTCAAATCACTACGATGTCTGAAGTGTGGCAGTTTATAGTGATGTCTTGCACTGGGGCATCATGCCGCAGACATGTAGCATGATGTCCCACACAGTCACATTATCCTGACACCAGTCCGACCAGTCCTAACACTAACCTCTTAATGTTGAGCGCCGAGCGAGGCAGCTGTTAGTACCATTTTTAGAAGTCTTTGGTATTACTCTGCCAGGGTTCGAATCCGTTACCTCCCGCATTCGAGGAGGACGCTCTGACCACTAGGCCACCGGAGCGGTGTCGAGACCACTGAATATATGTCATTACTATTCTAATTACTTTCAACATTGAAAAACCAGAATGATATATGGACCGGCTCACTCGGTTCTAGGTTACGAGTAAATTGGGTCCCGTCGTTTAGGCTTTAAAATTATCTCTGGCAGCCTGTGTTAAATAGAAGGCTCCAAGTATGCTCAAAGTGGTTATGGATCCTGACTGGCCAGAGCAAACTGGCCTGTTAGTTGTATTCGAGGAGATACCTGTTGTATATAGACAAATATTATGAATAAATGACTTTTATATGGAAGACGTCGTAGACCATGACGATTGCATAATTTCCAATGAATTAGTACAGCTTGTCAGTAGGATACTGGGAGGCATTGTGCATAATGACGTAGAAATTTATGAGATGATAATTTGTTTGTCACATTCAAATAAGTTTTGTATGACACCAGATTCTGAAATAATTAACAAATGATCTCTTTTTTACACACACACACACACACACACACACACACACACACACACACACACACGGATATACATTGTAGCAGTACAATCATGTGTATGCTGGATAGAATTAAGATTTGTCATACACTATTTTTGATTTTTTATGTCTGCTCCTCATTTTTTTCTGGATCGGTGGCTGATTTAGCGATGTGTGGCTAAAACGGCTGTAGTAAATTGGTTATATTTTCTGTCTATCTCATAGGTATATCATGATAATGTGGTTGTGTTGGCACCAGGAAGTCAAATTTACAATATTCAGATAATAACGCCCGAATACATATACAGTACACAAATGCCCTATAGATTAACTGTCTGTTACTTGCACAGACTTCTTTTCTTATATTTTATCTTTCAAATATATATATATATATATATATATATATATATATATATATATATATATATATATATATATATATATATATATATATATATATTTCCATCCACTTATTTCACGTATACTGATGAATAAATAATAAATAAATTATAACAATGCGCCTGAAATCATCATTTTTGTCTTATACAGTTACAGTCATATTAAGCACTGTTCGGCCTACCCAATCGTGATGCGGATCCAGAAAGATGCTTCAGGGGTGCGCAAACAAGTAGGCAAGGTTTGTGGGATGGAATCCCTGGTGGGGGCTCATGGAGCGAAGCCCCCTGAAGCTCCTTCATTTTTACTGCTTCCAGTGCATAAGGTTAACCATCTATCTGTCAAGACAATTTACTCTAGGAAACGTTATCATTCTTGCGCGCTCATTCTCTTTTTATTGGCGGGGGGGGGGGAGCAGTTCTACCCCAGCCTCCTTCTGATTCACCTCAGCCTCCGCAATCGTACGAGAGTACTAGTTATCCAGTCATGCTACTTGTATCCTCAGTCATGTCTTGATACTTAAGTTTTATTACATACACACTTAATATTATGGCTGAGTTGGTGTTAGATCCATGTTTTCGTATCGCACACCCAGACTGCAGCTATTTATGTTTTCGCTGACTTTACAATAGCTTCTCTTTGTATAAATGTCAAAATAAATGTTCTCGTACAGCTCTCATATGTCACATTCACTAAATAATAGTCGATAATGTATTGTTCATATTTAAACATAAATCATCCAGAGAATACGCAATTAAAATTGTTTTTTTAAATGGTTGGTAAATTGTCTTTTATGCCCACTCCTTTATGTTGGCATTTAATTTTCTCCCAGAATCTGAGACACTTGAATGGCTAAGGAGTTGATTAATTGCATTAATTAATTACAGCATGGATTATTATTATTCATCTGTGCTTATTTGTGAATGGAAAGTTCAGGGTCATGTCCTGATAAGTGCTAACATTCTTTAAATCTTCGATGTATTTATTTGTGTTTCATGGGCTAGGCCACCCGCTTTTGAAAATGCCAAATGTCATATAATACTTTCTAGGTGTGTTGTAATGTTTTATTCAGAATTTTTTTAACAGTAAAGACAATAATTATTCTTTGCCACTTACAAACGTAAGCCATGTGTAGCGCAGAAATGGGCAAAAATTAGTCTTTAAATTTGATCCTTGACCCTTTTCTTTTTAACGAGGGCACCAGTGTTATTCCTACATGGGTTCTTGCGTGGCGAGGGAGCTGATTATTTGTGTAAATTAAAGCATTGGTATATTTCATACATTTGTACCTATTTTGGGTTTGATGGGCTTGTCATATATTTCTACCAATCTCTGGTTTGATGGGCTAGTCATATTTTTGTACCTATCTCTGGTTTGATGGGCTAGTCATATATTTGTACCAAGTTAGTTATGATGGGCAATATTTTTATCATTATAAGGTATGTTAAAAAGTGGGTCCTTTACAGAAATCTATTTCATTTTGTGGCATTGGTCCAGTAAGTTACCAGCCTTTGAAAATGCTTCATTTAGAGCACGTGAACGAGATGGTTGTGTCTTTTCAGTTCAGCTTTGGTCAAAATGTAACATAAACGGAGTAGAATCCGATTTGCATCGAAATAAAGTTGACTCGAAAACCTTAGACGGCTCGAACCGCGTTTAAGTCCCGGCATAATATTTAAAATTGTCTTTGACCTCTTTGGCTCGAATTAACGAACTGGTTAGTCAGCTCCTGTTCGATTGTCTTAGATTCTACTGTATCGGTTATGTCTCTTCTGAAACGAATAACGCTTCCTGTGTGACAAAGTGTGCATGAGAAACAGTGATGAATATAACATGCTTCCTGTGTTACATAGTGTGCTTGAGAAACACGTGTGTGTGTGTGTGTGTGTGTGTGTGTGTGTGTGAGAGAGAGAGAGAGAGAGAGAGAGAGAGAGAGAGAGAGAGAGAGAGATTTGGATTTTTAACGGAGCCTTAACAATTTTTCAGTCACATCGCTACGATGACTGGTGTGGCAGTTTATAGTGATGTCTTGCACTGGGGCATCATGTCGAAGACATGTAGCATGATGTCCCACACAGTCACATCATCCTGACACCAGGCCGACCAGTCCTAATACTAACCTCTTAATGCTGAGCGCCGAGCGAGGCAGCTGTTAGTACCATTTTTATAAGTCGTTGGTATGACTCTGCCAGGGTTCGAACCCGCTACCTCCCGCATCCGAGTCGAAAGCTCTAACCACTAGGCCACCGGAGCGGTCCATGAGAAACATAGTGATGAATGTAACATGCAATAGTAAATATAAAATGAAAGCTAGATTCAGTTTGGATCATTTATATCTGCATTTTCTGAAAACTCCAATCTGTGTTACAATAAATATATTCTTGTTTAAAACTCCACTTCTGCGGTAATTCCGTACGGGAGGCTGAAACTCTGATGTTGTGAAAAAATCGCAGGTGTTCTCGTCCGCCCTCATTCTGTGTGCGTTTCAGTTCTTGTCAGAAATATTATATCAGTTAAGTAACTTTTAATGGTCATTCATGAACATTATCGTTGGATCACGCAGTACAAGAAGGGGCATGAATATATATATATATATATATATATATATATATATATATATATATATATATATATATATATATATATATATATATATATACTGAAATTACAAAGTGCTCATTGACTTTTGGACTAGAAGGCTATTTTGTGATTGTTGAGGACAAATTCAAAGATATTCTGGGCTATAATATTGTGATACATCAAGACATTCAAGACTATTGGAATTCATTCGGATCCTTCTTTACTTTTGGACTTATGACATTTACTTTTATTTGGGATTTAATTCACAATACTGTAAGCTCCTCTTAAAAGTTTTGAACTTTAACTTAGCGAAATAAATTTGTGTTGATCTCACTAAACTTGTTGATTTCATATATATATATATATATATATATATATATATATATATATATATATATATATATATATATATATATATATATGCATTTACGCACAACTAAGTAAATATTGATTGTTACAACAACAAAATACACTGCCTGTTTGAACTATCTGACATAAGCAAACATTGTGTAAATTAAGCTTTCCCTCGACTTTATATTATCGTTTGAATTAAAGAAAACGTTTTGATACGTGAAAGTACCCTTCAGACTTTATTTTTTACGGATTGATTAAGTTTATTGTAAAGTTTATATTGAACCAAGTCACTAGGTACAGAAAATATAGAACTGATTAGTGGCTGTCTTGAAAGCACCTGTAAGCAAATGAAAAGCAATATTAGTTATGTATACATATGTTAGATACCTGTGAATTTTGTTTAACATAATCATCATGGATATACTTGGTCTACTTCCTCCATATTGCTTTATATTTTCTTTTCCCTTTCTTTCTTTGAATTTTTCTTCATGTAAGTTTACGTCAAGATGGATTTATGTTAATATTTATCAATAATGAAAGCGAGACTAATCCTCAGACCAATACACAGATCAAAGAGATTTGTGTTGCATAAATCACTTAAGGGCATCAACTTATATAGCCCACACTCGAGAGCATCTATTTAGAGTACAGGAGGTTACAGTCATAGTAACAATTTGGTGACCAGCATGAGGCCATTTGTCGACCAATACACGCGTAGTTTTATAATAGTTTCAGTGGATGGAGTAAGTTTGGATTCAGCCTTGTAATACGATTTCCTATGCAAATACACCGTCGGCAAAAATAGAGATCCGAATAGTCTATCTAATACACACCTCTGTTTTTTATACAAGACGAAACCGCATAAATCAAATTAAGTTCATTTGTCGATTGTGCAACAGGTTCAAACAACTTTGCGACTTAAAAGTATCTGTAGATGAGTATCATATTGACATTCTTTGGTAGCCAGAGTGAAAATCATTGTCCTAAATGTAGTATCACCATCCCACCGTATTATGTATTGGGCTTCTGTACCAGCTTAGGGGTATATTTGATTCGACTTTTCTGGCCATGGAGTTGGGGTATTTATTTTTCTCAAGATGTCTGTAACGGAATTGTGTAACATTGGGATTGCATCTTTAAGCAATATTAATTACACCACGAAGAATAATAAACAATCATTTCTATTGAATGTATTTACGGAATTATTGAAGGATGGGAATATTTAGAGGGCTTATAAAATAGATAATGTACTGGACACTTCATGTACACCTACGGAACTCTTATATCTGGCGAAAACAAACGTGCACAATTAAGTTGTCTGCAGTAAGCAACGACAATAACCGCTTAAACAGTTCCTCCATAGCCATTTTAGACGCTGGTCTTATTTCATAGCCCACAAATTTCTGTAGCCATTTTAATAGTCAACACTATTTTACAGCCCACAAATTTTTGTAGCCAATTTAGACGTTGGCCCTATTTTATAGCCAACAAATTTCTGTAGCCATTTTAAACGTTGACCCAATTTTGTAGCCCACAAATCTCTGTAGCAACATACAACACGTGCTAAACAAAATATACTATGATTTTGTCTCAGACACTGAAGTGTATAAGAAAAGGCAGAGACTTAAATGTTACATCATCTCTTGGAGGTAGTATTTTTCACTATGTAACTGAATTTCATGTGTACGAGATATATGGGACCCGAAATGTTTGTGTTTGACTCTGTCCAGGCGTTGGAACTGTGTTTTGCAGAGTCGCTGGCTTTCTACCGCTTTGATGATAAAATGCACTTTAAAAAAGCTCTATATGGGTAGGTATGATAAATAGTTGATACCTTTCTTATTTTGTCTTCAGAATCTTCTATCTGACTTTCCAACTCTTCATTCTCTTCGTGAAAAAAATGTTCTAAAGTCGCGGTTCTCTGCAATACTTGAAAGCACGTAACTAATTAATCGTTATTTGTTTTCTTCTAATGGTGAAGTAATAATTTACAATTTAATTTTAGATGACTTCATTTCATTTAATAAGATCCTCTCTACCTTCTCATTAGTGATTTTTTAATCTAGTTTGATAAATACTTCTTCTGTATCTGTCCTAAGTTATAAAGTTATAATTCTTTTATGTCTGGGTGTGTTTCCGATACAATGGCGTAGCAAACAAGTATTCAAATGCAAATAGGCAGTAAAAAAAGGCATTTTTGGACAAAAAAAGGAAAATATCATTTATCTTTTAATTTGTTCTCAACAGGACAAAAGCAGATAAGAGACTAAGATAGAACAAAGCACGAGTAACACTTTTCTCAGATATTAACCCAAATAAATTAAACACTGAGCATTTGAAAAACACCAACTGCGTCATATTGCAAGAAAAGGTGTTTATCTAAGAAACAAAACAAAAGTGCAAACTCTGAATTCTCACTGAGATAAGAACAATAAGTAACTACAAAAAAGTATAACGTTATTTTGTAATTGAGGTATAAAAGTAAAAATTAATTCAAATGATAATGACGTACAAATAAGTTCCTACTTTTTAACATTCATTTATTGATTAAAAATTGTCACAAAAAAGAAATATTTTGAATGACATTTTTTCTTATAAATTTATACATTCCGTGACCATAAAATACATTATATAAGTAAAAAAATTTAAACCGTTTGAATAGTGATATTTTAAACTTCCCAACAGAAAACTGATAAAGTTCTAAACAAACTTATGTGTAAGTAATGACAGCTTTTTACAATTGAAAGAAAATACGGTACCAAAGTCACTATCATTAGGTCAACAGAAATGGATGCAAATATAGCTGAAAGTTTTGTTTTGGAAAATAATTAAACAAATGTTATTATATATTTACCACCGGGGTGGGGACATCGACTGGACGAGTGGTGTAAAGCACTCGCCTTTAGTATTCACTAATATTTCACATCTGTCTGTGTGAGTTCGAGTCTCGAGCTCGGCCAATGTGGGTATGTGAGAAAGCTTGCCAGTAGCTTCATGTGGGTCGGTGATTCTTTCCTGGGTTTTCCCGGATTCTTCCTCCATACTCGCCGCCATGCTTAACCTCTCTTGCGCTGAGAAATGGTGTTAAAGCCAAAACAACACTATATTTTTCACAGCGCGAGAAAACTAAAAATAATATAATTTGTGAAACGATATAGAGGTATGGGTTGGCACTTTTGAAAACATTATAGCTCAATACCGAATACAAGTTCAAAGGGATGAATCGATTTGTATTTAATTTTTGAAATTCTTAGAGACAATATTGTTAACTTGTAGTCGGAAGAGCTAAAAGACATTAATTTCGACTCCCGTACTACTTCAAGCGATAATTTAGTACAGGCGCATTCCTATCATGACACTAGAAAAGACAATACCTTATTACAATGTAAAGGCGACAGAATTTACCTATTACTTTATAAATCGGGAGGGACAAATACGAATGATACAAATTCAAATTATGGGATGATTGACCAATTAATGACAACACTTGAGTATGAAACAATTAAGTCAACAGGATGGGTTTTACATCGCATAAAATATCTGGGCATAAACCATTCTAAGACAAGACAAAATAAGAAGGGTGCAATAGTGACTTACCAAAATGGATAACTAAAGAAAATTTGTGCACATATTAAAAAATAGTTCTTTATAACTGTGGAATCAGTACTAAACACGCCAAAAATACAGACCAAGTATTTATGATTTAACAAGATTGAGTCATTGTTGTAAAAATCAGTCAGTTTAACTTAAGTTATGATCACTAATCCAGATAGACTGACTAATCAACAAAGGACTAGTCATGATCACTAATCCAGATAAACTGACTAATGACCACATGATGAGGCCTAAGTGGCTAGAGCGTCCGCCTCGGATGCGGGAGGTCGCGGGTTAGAACCGTGGCAAGCAGTAGACCTAACAGAGACTTTTAAAAATGGTACTAGCAGCTGCCTTTCTTGGCGCTTAGCATTAAGAGATTAATGTTAGGGCTGGTGGGCCTGGTGTCAGGATAATGTGACTGGGTGGGGCATGGTGCCACATGTCTGCCGCTAGTCATCACCATAAACTGTCTCACTGCAGACATCGTATTGATATCACTCAAGTTGTAAAGTTTCGTTAAAAATCTAAATCACACACACACACACACACACACACACACACACACACACACACACACAACTAGTCATGCTCACTAATTCAGATAAGCTGACGACGTAAGAGTGGACTAGTTATGATCACTAAACCAGACAAACTGACTAATCAATATAGAGGTAGTTACGAGCAACAAAGGACTAGTTAGGATCAATAATTCAGATAAACTGTATAATCATAATAGGGCTAGCTATGATCACTAAACTAGATAGACTGACTAATCAACAAAGGACTTGTTACGATACTATGCTAACACTTACCGGTTACACAAATACTATTATATACATCTTTTATATGCTTTTATACACAAACTGTACATACTATTATACACAAATTGTACATACCATTATACACAAGTTGTACATACCATTAAACACAAATTGTACACAGAATTATACACACTGCCTTCAGCATGATTAAAAACTGAAAAAGTTTCGCTGTGTCGGTTTCAAAAACATGCAAAATTTATAAGGAACCAAATAAAGGTGTACGTCGATCACCATTTTGAACTAATTCAGTACCATGGAGGCATATTCAATGCATAACAAAGTATGTTGTGGTGTTGATAATGTAGTTAACACCGTTCCGGAGGATGAAAGTGACTGCAAAGGGTTAATCTGTTTTATGGGAATCATGTGGTATACAAGAGGCAAAGACTTTTTAGAGGCATTTGTCATCAAGTGTATTTCGACAGAAAATAACAGTTTTAAATTCCAGTGTTCATTTACATTTCTGAGTTAAGTGTTACGACTTTAAGTAACAGATAAAGCAAAACCAACAAGTTTTATAGTATTAAAAAAGAACTATTTTTAAGTTATAAAATGAAATTTTTAGAGGAACTTACAATATTGTTAATCAATTCCCAAAAAACGTTATATCCCTATTCCCTAAACGTTCTATCACAAGACCAAAAGTATGGGATATTCTGAATAAATTCAAATAGCGTTGTGTCATGCTGGAACATCTGGAAACAAGTGCTCATATTCACATAATAGCTGTTTTAGTTCCCTCTTTGCTTGTGGTTGTATATGTGAAAGTTTCTGCCCCTGATTGTTCAAATATTTCTGAATTCCGACTATTTGTCAATCCAAAGTCACCACATCGTTTATATCCTCACTGTGTGGGACAGGTGCAACTTAATTGATTGAATGATTAACAGGGCTATTTCTATCAAAATACTCCTTCAACATATTTTTACGAGTTTCTGCTTTTGTCTTCCAGGAGTGTTAATTATATAATTTCGTCACTTAATTTCTTTTCAACTGTATAAGGACCATAATACTTAGCCTGAAGAGGATTTTGAGGTATGCATAAGAGAGCCAGATTTCTATCACCAGGCTGAAAACTCCTTTCTTTTGTACTTCTGTCATACCTCAATTTCATTTTTAACTTGGTAGAGTGATGATAAGTTCGTGCTACTTCACAATCCTTGAAAACTCATATTTGAAATCATAGACATAGTCAAGAACATTAATCTTGCAATCTTCATTTGAAAGACGTTTTTCTTTTACTAACTTCTATGGTCCTGGGACAGTATGCATCAAAACTAGTTCAAAAAGACTTAAACCTAATGAATCTTGAACCGAGTCCCAGAACATCAAACAACAGTAAATAAAGACCCTAATCCCAATCTTGTCCCGTAGCAAAGCAATGTGACCGAATCATATTCTTCAAAGTTTGATGAAATCTTTATAAAACCGATTGACTTTCAGAGTGATAAGCAGAATATTTAAACTGTTGGATGCCTAATTCATGCAGAACTTGTCGGAAAATTCCAACATAAAAGTTTGATTCTTGATCAGACTGGACGGATTTGGGAGAGCCAAAATGTATAAAACTTTATCAGACCTTTTTAAATGGTTTTAGTTTTAATATTCCTTAAAGGAATTGCCTCTGGAAATCTTGTGGACGCACGCATTATGGTCAACAAGTATTGGTTGCCTGACTTCGTCTTAGGCAAGGGACCGACACATTCCACCAATAACCTGCTAAATGGTTCGTCAAATACTGGAATAGATTGCAGATGAACCTTATGTATCTTCTGATTGGGGTTTCCTACCATTTGACAAGTGTGACAAGATCTATAGTTTTTAGAAACATGATCAATAAAAATGATTTAAGATCTTATGATATTAGGTGCAAAAGTGACCTTGTCAAAAGACTGGCCGATAAATGTGTCAGCTAATGGATTAAGCACAACCTTATCTCCATCTAGGTCATTGACTAGTAATAAATGAATACCCTCACTGATCTGACATTCACGGGTCCTGAGAATAATGTTGATGCCAAAACTGACACAATAAAGACGGACATTAACAAAGCCGCATTATACTCCCTGAATAACAAAGCGTTCAATATAAGAAGACTTCTCAGGCAAAGGCAAATGTCACGTTTGCTTCGCCCCAGCTATAATGTCATGTATAAGATATAATCTACCTGTCTTGGGATTATTACTGCGGCCTTGTGTTTGATCTCTAAAGAGTTAGTGTTGAACTCTTACGCAAGGTTACAATGACCAGCCAGAGACCGGAAACTTGAGTCGGCAAAGGTGACCAGCAGCGTCACTTAACAAAGGCTTGCCGTTATCACACCAATATGTTAAAGGTTAGTTCAAGGATGAAAATGAAAGTCCACGGGGTGAGCGGGGCGTGTTCTTATCCGTCCCCACGTTGACAGACAGCGAGAGGGACATTGTCTGCTAAGTTTGATTGGATCGGTTCATAGCGATATCCAATCGAAATTGAGATAGAGGGGATGATTACAATTTAGAATCGAATGATACCTTCCGAAATTGTAAAGAGTAATTTAGTATTCGCCTGGAAGGATTGCGGATCAGTAGGGTTTACTCCGAGAAAGAAGCCACTCGTAATCTGGCGGCAGAACTTAGAGGTAGATTCTAAGGAAAGACAAAGCTTCGAAAAGGAAGTTTTTTTTAGGGGACAGAGAACTTGCGGTTCATTGGGTCCCATGTCCTCAAGAGTTGGAGACAGAATTGAGACTGTAGCAGAGACAGTCGAAGTCGACAGAAGTGTAGTCGTGGGAGAGAAGTGGAGGAGGAGGAGAAGGAGTCTAGAGGATGTCGAGGAGAGGAGAAGGAATTTGGAGAAAGGTCTTGGAGGAAGAGGAGAATGAACTGGGAGAAATAGGAGAGAGAAAGTACACAAGAGATGAGTAGAAATACAAAGACAGGTGGAAATCAGTTTCACACTACTAATCAAGTGATGCAATAAGCTTATTAAAGGGTCGAGCGGAAGGAGTGTAATTGGAAATTCGAGTCATTTGATTACTGAATTGTTATTAAATTGTTATTAATTGAATTTCAACCTTTTTGTATATTTAACTATTTAACCGTCGGCATTGCTGTCTGGGTGCTCGGAGCTTTACATCTATCTTTCACTAAATTTAACTTCCAACAAAATAGAGCCTGGGTGGGCATTCTATAATAGTTTAAATAAATTATTGGGAGCACCCTACCCAAAACATATACTTCGTCACAGCAAAGTACCTGATAACAAGAGACCCTGAGAATATTTTAATAGGGATATGCTTGGCAGAATACCCAATAAGCAATATAGAACTTTTCGACATGACTGGTTCATAAATCTCCATAATAAGATAAGACTGCTTGTGTGACCCAACAAATATACTGCTTTCAATACTAAATCGTAACCTTGACCTGTTTGAAATAAGGGTATTTGGAATATTTGTCTTTATTCTGTTGCTGCTTTTTTCAATCTGTAGCAATCAGAAATAACTTTCCCTTTCTTCTTACAACAAGTGCACGATGGAAGAGATGTGGATTTCTAATCAGTCTTATCAGAAGCTTGATTCCTAAAAGTAGTGCCAGTTTGAGGTTTAGAAGTACTAGTATGAAATTGGAGTCATAGTTTTACCATAGAACTTCTGAGAGGAAGACTTATTGATAAATGAAACTTTGTGAGTCAAGGAACAATCGTCAGCTGTACAAGCAGCATTTTCTAAAGTTTCCACCTTTTGTTCATCAAGCTTTCAATACTAAATCGTGACCTTGGCCTGTTTGAAATAAGAGCATTTGGAATATTTCTGTCTTTAATCTGTTGCTGGTTTTTCAATCTGTAGCAATCAGAAATAACTTTCCTTTACTTCTTACAACAAGTACACAATGGAAGAGATGTGGATTTCTAATCAGTCTTATCAGAAGCTTGATTCCCAAAAAGTTGTGCAAGTCTGAGGTTTTTACCAAAGAACTTCTGAGAGGAAGACTTATTGACAAATGAAATTTTGTGAGCCAAGAAATAACCGTCAGCTGTACAAGCAGCATTTTCTAAAGTATCCACCTTTTGTTCATCAAAGTAGGTCTTGACTTCACTATGGACGCAATTCTTGAACTCTTCAACTAAATGATATGGCTGAAGTTATCGTAGTTTTTATCAATCTTATTGGCTAAGCACAATCTATCAAAAAATAGTCGCTTTTTTATTTGCAAATTCCACATGGGTTTGTCCATTTTTTGTTGTTGTTGTTGTATTTAGGTTGGGTTGGGTGGGGTAACAGTTCCTAACCTCTGTCGATATGCCTCAGGTACCAACTCATAACCCTTCAAGATACATTCCTTAACCTCATCATAATTAGCACTTTGTTGTTCCGACAGTGAAGTGAGAATTCACAAGCTTTGCCAATAAGTACAGTTTATAACAATAAAGTCCAAAGCTTTCTCGGTCTTTTCAAGTTTCCAGCAATTTTCTCAAAAAGAGAAAGATAGTGATTTACTTCTTGTCCTTTTTAAAGGGGTACTAACCTAATATTTCTGGTAACATCAAAAACTGGAACTGTGCGTAAATGGGGGAGGTCATCCTGCCAGTTCTAATTTCTTTTAATTTTAGTTGCATGCCCCCCCCCCCTTCTCTCTCAGTGCAGCTGCATCTCTCTCTCTCTCTCTCTCTCTCTCTCTCTCTCTCTCTCTCTCTCTCTGAATTTGTATTTCTCTCTCCTCTTCCTTTCTTCTCATCTGCTTCTCTTCTCTCCCTATCTATTTCTCTCTCCTTTCCTCCTTTCCCCTCTTTCTGAATTTGCAATCCCATGGCTGCAGTTACGTTCAGGATGGCTACTATTATGTTCAAGATGGCTACAATTACGTTCAGGATGGCTACGATTACGTTAATGATGGTTACAATTGCGTTGAAGATGACAATATTTACGTTCATGATGGCTACAGTTACTTTCAGGGTGGCTACTTTTGCGTTCAAGACTACTACAATTACGTTCAGGATGGCTACAACTACGTTCAAGATAACTACAGTTACGTTCAGGGTATCGTGAAGCAATTCAGTCTTAAAAGGCTCAGAGATTACCGGGATTGTTATATGGGAAAGGTGCGTTGATGTTATGTGATATTTTTTAAGTATTTGAATTATTTTCTTTGACACTATACATTCTAGATAGATGCTATTACTACTAAATTATTTTCTTTGACACTCTATAGTCTGAACACATGCTATTTACACTATACGGTCTGAATACATTATGACTACTAATGCTATTGACACTATACGGCCTGGATACGTGATGACAACTAAGTTGTTTTCTTTTGACACTAGACAGTCTGGACACATCCTATTACTACTAAGTTATTTTCTTTGACACTACACCGTGAGGACACATACTGTTGACACTCTACAGATTGGACAAATGCTACTGACATTATACAGTCTGGACAAATGCTACTGACATTATACAGTCTGGACACATGCTATTGACACCATACAGTCTGGACACATGCTATTGACACCATACAGTCTGGACACATGCTATTGACACTATACAGTCTGGACACATGCAACTGACACTATACAGTCTTTGCACATGCTATTGCTACTCATTCCAGGATTTGCCTCTGTTGCATGTTTAAAGAAGACACATATAAATCTGAAGTTGTCATTGACATGGAAATGTACTTGATGACGAAAAGAGTGAAATAAGAGTTTGTATCAACACGACATGTCTTAGATACCCAACATAGGAAGAACCTCGATCCAACAAGAGGAATGTTGGAATCAAATTTGATATGTGCTCTCGTGTAGGGCTGTAATGACAAATTGTTGTTTGTGGTTTATTCACTGGGGCAGTTGTCTTGCTCTGACAGCAGTTCTATGCTCCATCATGCGTTTTTATTACTAAAGCCAGAATGTTTTACGTGTACAGTATGTATTTTCATGTAGGTGCAACTTTAGCGAAATAATTGCTGTTCTTCCTGTGGAAGACCTCTCCATTGGAGATGATATGCAACCATATAGATATCGTAGCTCTTACTGTTGCATTTAATCATTTTCAGTGGGTCTTTTTTTAAATTCAAGTAGTAATTGAGTAATTTACAATGTAACTTCATGCTGAAACATTTTTTTAAAATTTTGTATTTTGGTCGGTTTTCTAGAGGAGGTTGAAAATTGGAAGATCAGTTAAAAAAAACAAAACATGCTCGTTCCAAGTATTTACAAGAGGATAAAAACTGTACGATATTTGATTCAAATGAATGCTTCTACTCCGCACATCCAATAACTAATACAATTTTCCGAGAGGTTAGAGTTATCTCAACCCACTACTGACAAACCTAGACAAGTGACACATGACTGTGTTAAAAAAACGAGTGTATATGTGGGTATATTGGCTATTGCCACTGAACTACCACGACATGGGAACATATTGTCTGAATTACCATGATATGGCGACATAATGTCATATCTACCATGACATGGCGACATTTTGTGTGAATGAGAATAACATGGGGACATACATATTGTCTGAACTATCATGATATGGAGACATATTGTCTGAACTACCATTACACATGGACATTTCTGAACTACCATTACATTGAGATATGTTTTCGGAACTACCATGACATGGGAACATATTGTCTGACTACCATGTCATGAAGACATGTTGTCTACACTACTATAACATGGGGATACATTGTCTGAACTACCATGATATGGGGACATATTGTCTGAACTTCCATGACATGGAGGCATGTTGTTTGAAGTACCATTACATGGGGACATATTGTCTGAACTACCATGACATGGGGACTTATCGTCTGAGCTACCATGACATGGGGACCTACTGTCTGAACTACATTGACATGGGGACTTATTGACTGAACTAACATGAAATGGGGACATGTTGTCTGACCTACCATGACATGGGAGAATAGTGTCTGAACTACTATGACATGGGGACATGTTGTCTGAACTACCAAGGCATTGGGACATACCGTCTGAACTAACATGACCTGGGAACATGTTTTTTTTTTATTCATGCGATTTCAATTAGCATAGAAAAATACATACACTTGTATGTATTTTAGATATGGTCGTGGGCTTTGAAAGTTTGCTCGATCTGCAAAACATTATACTCACCAGGTGTGCGGTGATGGTAGTCAGTTGTCGTACATTTTTCACCTTTTATAAACGCCCCAGAGGCAAATTTCAATCAAAATCAATAGAATTGTAGCACTGTAAATTCCATTCCTTGAAAATTCTTTGAACACATGAATATTTAATAAGTGAGTTAGCTATACAATGAGAGAACATTTTTCAACATATGCTAAATTATGCAAAATAAATAAATAGAAAGTTTTCGTATGGTGCCTGCCACAGAATTATGCGGTAGCCGATCCAGAACATGACTCCGTGTGTGTGTGTGTGTGTGTGTGTGTGTGTGTGTGTGTGTGTGTGTGTGCAGGGGGGGGCAGAATCATCATATCCTCACTGCCCAAAGACACACATACACACATGTACATGTAGATGGGGTCCGTTTGAGGGGGGGGGCCTAATGAACCCACACAAGCGTGGGCTTAATGGCAGTGTATTGTTTTACATGGTCATGGTGACTGTAGCACATATTGCCCGTGGCGGGAGAGGGTGGGTGGGTTTGGGTGGGGATGGGGGTCTGCAAAAAGATATACAAACTTCACCATTGACAGCAATTTGAAAGGTAACTGATCCTGATATATGTACTCATAAATGATTGTAATCAGGTGTTTTATGTATGCATTTCATGGTGAATTAGCACTCTAATTTGACCAAGAATGCCCATGCATACTAATTTTTTTCGAACCGATTCACTCCTTTATGTGTATGTCGTATAAGCTGACTACACCACTGGATGTAATTGCAAAGTGACACTTTTGAGTGTACAAGAACACAGATACTATAATTAGCCTGGACAAAGAAACTACTGATCTCTAGGTATCCGCTCCTTCCCCACAGTCGTCATCAAAAGTACCCGACGAACTAAAATTTTCCAAATAAAAATGAAATTAAATTAAATGACAGAATATAGCAAAATATATTGAATAAGACAAAAATAAACTCAAATTTGTTTTTGCAAAACACGTGAATGCTGCAACATGTTAGAATCGCTCCTCTTAAGATGAAAAGGGTGCAAGTCCGAAAAAACAGGAAAATTTCAACAATTTAAAGTATTATTTGTAATGGCTTGAAAATCTGTCTTGTCTATCGCAACTGGTTTTTGCTCAGATTTGTTAGCAATATTTTCGTGAAGAAAACAAAGTGCTCAAAGTAAAAATTTGCTTAAAAAATTTAAACATACTTGCAATGGCATAACTATCCAATCAGATAATCAAAATATAAATACAAATATTCCTATTATATTTAATATATTTATCTCAAGTAGTTTTTATTTACATAGTTTTTGTCGCAATGGTCAAACTCCAACAAGTAAACAAAAAGGTGTATATTTTAAAAAAAATATTACAACGGCTATATTAAATTATCTACATCTAAATACAAACATACCAACCAAATTGCATATATCTACCTCAAGTTGCCTTTTCTTTATCGTAATAACAATGTTTTCGTGAATTTTAAAAAAGTACTGTATTGGTCTGAACGTCTAATCAGGTCATTCACTTTTTGATGACCATGATTGTGTGCTTAAAATTTCATGGCTCTAAGTTAAATAATGTATGTGTGGTTGCGATGAAAAAAAAATTCGCTGCAAATTTACAGACTTATTGACATAAAAATATACGGACGTACAGAAGCGAACCAATGTTCCATCTGCATTTGCAGTGGAGTATAGAGGGAACATTGAAGACGATATGTATAGACACTATCCTGTTTATATGTAGACATTGTCCTGTTCACATGTATATACATTGTCCTGTTCATGTGCATTGTACATTGTCCTGTTCATATGTATAGACATTGTCCTGTTCATATGTATAGACTTTATCCCATTCATATGTAGGCATTTTTCTGTTCATATGTATAAACATTGTCCTGTTCATATGTACAGACATAGTCCTTTTCATATGTAGACAATGTCTTGTCCATATGTGTAGACACTGTCCTGTTCATGTGCATACACATTGTCCTGTTCGTGTGCAGACATTGTCCTGTTCATATGTAGACATTGTCCTGTTCATATATATAAACATTGTTCTGTTCATATGCATAGATTTTGTCCTGTTTACATGCATAGACATTGTCCTGTTCATATGTATAGACATTGTTTTGTTCATATATAGACATGTAGACATTGTCCTGTTCTTATATATAAACATTGTCATGTTCATATGAATAGACATCATCCTTTTCATATGTAGACATTGTCTTATCCATATGTATAGACACTGTCCTGTTCATGTGTATAGACATTATCCTGTTCATGTCCATAGACACTGTCCTATTCGTATGTATATACATTGTGCTGCCCATATGTATAGACATTATCCTGTTCATCTGTATAGACATTGTCCTGTTCATATATATATATATATATATATATATATATATATATATATATATATATATATATATATATATATATATATATATATATATATATATATATATTGTCCTGTGCAAGTGTATAGACACTGTCATGTTCATATGTACAGATATTTTGGTGTTCATATTTCTCTCTATTTTCAAAATTAAAAGTTATTACAATGACAGGTTAGCCCTCTAATGTTGGGATGTTTTTAACAATAACAATTTAAGATATTTTCCCCAGCAAACGTGCAATGTTTCGACTTCTCACCTTGTTAAGCTTGCACAAATACTGCAACAAGCGTGTAACTTCATCAATTAGTCTCTCCACGGTCTCAGCAATTGTGTAGACTACGGACTAATAAAAACAACTAAGTATAAGTATAAGTCAATTGGGTCGGCGGGGGGGGGGGGACGGGGTGGGATATGAGTTCACGGTGCTCTCCTTTCCCCGTAAATCCGCCACTGTTGTGTACATATCAGTTACAGCACAGACAATTACATTACCTCCGCCTAGTTGATAGGTTTATTCCCGTAAAGTTGTTGCACGCCAGTATAGATCGTCTTGAATATATCGACCCTCAACAAGGGTCTAACCTGATGCGACAGGTATACTCGTATCATATCAAAATAAGATGAGATAAAATTGTCGCCCTGTTTAGATGCTACGAGATAAACAAGTCTCAAGCTCCCATTAACAAATCAAATTTTATCAGTATATCAGGTTACCACCCCAGTTGGTTCCTCGTACTAGCGTTGTCCATGGCAATTAAACAAGATTTACACCCACATTAACAATGGCAAGCTATGTAGTTGTATAACTTTAAAATATCGGCCTTTAACGTTTGCATTAGACTTTCCAGTTTCATTTATTGTTGGAATCATCGGAATACATTTTTCAAAGATTTGAGAGAGATCGCACGAAGTAGTCTGTCTTCCTTTTGAGTACTGTCTATACTCACCTATAAGTCGAGTCCAACTGCACACAACATATATCCTGCCGTAGCATAATGTGCCTGCAGCTCCATTTCGTTTGTTCTATTGATTACTCCTAACAAAGTGTACAGACCCAGATCCGTCGGCACATTATGCGACGGCAGATCTGGGTCTGTGCCGTATCCAGTTGGACTCTTCTTATAAGCGAGTACATATGGTATGTAAACTTTTCATGATGTGGGATATGTGCCAAGGTCTTCTATTCAATCAGACGACATTTTGAGCTAATTTCTATTGACGGCAATCAGAGTATGACTGTTCGTTGTTTTATATATTTCTAAATCGGTTGGCAGAATTCACGTTAGCTGAAAAATTTAGTTTTATATGCAGAAGTGTTACCAAACTGTCTATTGGTGTCGACAACTCTGCACTGATGGGGATATCAGATGATATAGGATAAATTCGACAGAACTGTTCAAGTTATACTGGTATCGTCGATAATTGGGTTTTGTTTTATGGTAACATAAGTATCTTGCCATCGAACTTCGTGAAAAATTGTTCAGCTAAAGTGTTGGGAACGTTAACTTGTGATTTAATATAATTTTGCCTCCTGGAAATCAATTTTTGTGGACAATTTCACAAGTCTTTTGGGAATATTGCCGGACAAAAAATAAAAGAAGACTGTTACAAATAAGTTTCAGTTTACCACATTTGCCGCTTGATTTGTAGTCGGTCAAGCTTTCCAATGATTCGTACGCACACGGACATTACTGATCATCACACAAGGGCCTTGATCCCTATCAGGCCCCCACGACCAGACCCTGTGGAGGCAGGAGGAAGTAAGAGAGACAGCCACATACCGACTTCTGAAAGGCTCGAGAGGATGAGGTATCCATTCACGTGCGATTATCGTGTGATCCTATTCCTTACATGTGATTTAATCTTACACGGCTTATCCTTTGGCTATTGGAGCATACTTTTTCTAATTTATGGAGTGCAATTATCGCTATTTGAAATAACAAAATCGTGTCCTTTCTACAAATATCATAGTCGTATTTGACATCAGAAATACTGGTCTTTCCTAGAGCAAATTTGCTCGCGATAAAATTTCTGTTAAATTCCTATATAAGTTCATTCTTATTGATATGTTAAAAGAAATTATATAATTTTGCTACTTTACCGAAATATCAAATGCACGCTATTTAAATTTTAAAAAAACTGACCTTGCAAGTGTATTTTTGTACCGTGACTGCAATCCACTACATCCTCTCTCTTTCAGAATGGAGAAAAGGAACGCGCCAGCGACTTTAAAAATGTCTTTTGATTTCAAATATCGTAAAACACAGAGCGTATTCTAATCTGCATTTGCGATGAACCTTGGAAGGTTTCATTGTTATTTTAAATAAAAATAAGGCGGGGTATTTACTTTTTTTCAGGACTAGTTATTCCCTGATGTCACAATGGCTGCGCCATCCCAATTCAGCAGGAGCATACCACAAAAAGTCAGAAATTCCCGCCACATACAACATAGCTATGCAGGGAAATTCCGTTTTTCCGCCGATTCAGAGACGAAGTAGATCCGATCCGGTCAACGCGGACGGCGCCCCTGCCACATCCAGTATAAATCCATCATTCGCTCAAAGAGCGGCAGTAAGTTAATTGGAAATGTACTTGGAACACTGTCACGTAACAAATCAAAACTTTTCTTTTAAAACGTACATCTATTAAATAATGTCCATTGAAGTTTTTATTTTTTCTAAATGGTGACGATTGTGAAGTAGGGTTTAATTTTGACTCAAGATCACAACAACGGCAAGAAGAAGGGGGAGGGGAAAATTAAGTTAGCATATATGTATATTTACCACCGGTCTGGAACCATTTTTCAAATTTGACGGTACATAATTTTTTGTCTTTTTCTTATGTTCAGGTTCAAAATTCTCTTATTATTTCAAATTATCGATACAGAGACAGTTCTACCACGAGGGGCTTGCACATGCTACGGATTCGAAATTGGCAATCGATATCGCAATTTTCCCCATTAGATAATGCGTACCGACCAAACTCGCGAGGTTTAGCGGGAGTGAAAGCAAGGGAGTGGACGGAAAGTACAGGGGCTTGTGCTGCATACTTTAAGACAACATTGATATCATTTAAATAAGCACACATGTTTGTATATTATTTGAAAGTTCTAAAAAGATTACACCTGTAGTTTCTTTGTAAGTGACATTCAAGTCCTGGTTAAAATTAGTCAAAAGTAAAGGTGTTTAATATCTTGGAAAGTGGTGTTTGGTTAGATATAACACCTTTTTCCACGTAGGCTGTTTGTAACTGTTATAGGGCATAACTGATACAATTTAAACCAGAACAAGTTCTTGTTCATAACTTAAAAACGATAATCGGAATTTACTTACAGAATTTATGTTATAGAATTTAAAGTAGAAGGGTAGAAACGGTTAACAGTGTAAACAAATTCACCTGATGTAAGAAGCACCAGAGTGCGCTTGCCCAGGTAGGTACACGCGAGAGCTATAGCGAACACAATAAATTACGAGAGGTGATAGAGTCTTCAGCCCCTCCACGTGTGTAAGCCCCTGTCACAATTTAGCATTCGGGGTGTATCACCTCTATGTCACTATCATAGTGCCGGGTGTATCACCTCTAATTCATTATCTCACTGTCAGAGGGTATTACTTCTTAGTCAATATCCCACTGTCGGATGTATCGTCTCTGAGTCTCTATCTCACTGGCATAAATTTGGAAAACTGCATATCTGTCCTGCCTTAGATATATTGATATTAGAATTAATAATTTATGACTGTAAGGTTTTCCTAGTACTGATGCATACAGTGAAATCTGCCTTAAGAGACAATTATATATAAAGCCACCTGTAGATCCAAGACGCATACGAGTAGGAATAGTTAACAAGGTTTCTAGTTCAGAGACCCCCTTCCCCCTCCAAAACCCTGCTATGTTGACATTTTCTTCAGCTCCGATGATGACCTTACATGATAATTCTGTTTCTGACAAAATAAAGAGGTCTCTGAGATAGAAACGACTCATTTACTATTACTACTATTACAGCCATATTTTTTGATAATCTTTTTGTACTTGCTAACTCTCATTGGCAGAATATCTGTTAACATACTGTCAATTATACGGAACTCTCGTATTAAATCGTCCATATCATATTTTACACATCGCAAATAAGATCGTATCTGATCAAGTAATTTTTATAAGTGATACTTGCTGTTTTGCAAACATTTTTTTAAGTCTCAAGTCGAGGCTCAATTTTCTTATACGCTGTTGAAAGAGAAACACCAACACCAGATATTATTAATAAAAACGGGTTTAATGATGCTCCACTCGAAATTATACCAGAGCTTGTCATCAGCAGTGGTAAATATGATATTACTCGAAGTATTCTACTGTAATACTTGTAACATTGTTTTGCACACCAAAAGGTTTTTATGATAAAATTTGTAATATTGCATTAGTGCGTCAACATCTTGTTTTGGAATTTCTTCTGAAATATGATTGAAATCGACGATCTTTTTTTTTTCATTATACAATATTTGCTTACAATTTTTACACAAAAGTAAAAACTCTAACACCAACAATCGAATCAAGAAACTCATGGAACTTATTATTGTTAGGATCAGCTATAAAATCTCTGTACTTGTTATAAACATCTGATGAAGTGTCCTTATATCGTTCATCTGTTAGTACCTCATTTTTCTTTAACGAACTGTAGGAATCAAACGTGTTTCTCCTTCACGTTCGTATAAATCTGTTTTATTTACCAAATTACCGTATTCTCCTTCTGTTTTATCAATAAACCCAAGTACCAAACTTATTTGATCCAACGTAAAATTTTTGAGAACGAGATATTGTCTGATAATTGCGTATGCGACTATAAAATTTATTAGCATTAATTTTCGTAGTCTGTCTTCGTCAATTGTGAGAAGACCAATAACAGAAGCTACTTTCAGCATTAATTTTTCGCATGGTTTCGTAAGTATTTTCTCGATTTCATTGTAATAATTTCGTAATGACAATTGTCTAGAGCGTTGAAGCGATGGAAGTGGAACATCATATTCTTCACTTATATCGTAATAAGAATCAATCTTTTTTCCAACTTTGTTTGTTAGATTTCTTCAGAAAAATTTTCTCGCGAAAGGTCGTTGACATGACTAATTTCATCGTCAAAATTTTTGATTATCTCTAGAGATTTGTTGACAATAATCGGATCGAATTCTGGTTTTTTACGTATCATTGGTAAAATTGCGTTTGAGTATGCATTTATAATCAACTCTGTATCCGCTCTCATTGTAATGATTTTAACTAGGGTTTCCTTGTCTTGGTAGTACATACCGAGATGTTTAAAAATTTCTATTTTTAAAAAAATATTGAGTAACTCCCTGTTCCTTTTCATTCCTATTGTCCTAGATTCCGCTAGTTTCATGAGACGATTATAGTTATCTTTTATTTTTTCCTCCTGTGCTATTCGTGTTAATAAACCTGATTGTATTGTATTATCAAATTTATATTTTTAGAATCAAGCTCAAGCAATATTTTTTAAACAGGATTTCAGCTTGTTTTTGTTCTTCTAGACAATCATCAGGATGACAGTATCTGCTTGTAATATCAAAGTTTTCTATTGCTTTTATTAGTTGTGGTCCTCGCATATACATAACACGTATAAAAAAGTTTTCTTCTTCTGACGATGGAGAATTTATCATTGTAATTGGAAACTTTTTCGTAGTATTTATCACACGTGCCGCTAGTGATTCATTTTCAACATCTTTTTGGGGGTTGAAAAAATTATCATAAAATTCTCTTGCAACGGTTATAATTACTTATTCATACATTATTTTACAACGTTAGATTAAATCTGATCATCAAGTGTGTATATTTGAAATGCTGTCAGTCCTGGAAATGGATGTTCAGAAGCGATAACATAAACCCGAAAATACAAGTACTTATTGACAGTCTTTTCTGTTGGAGTTGTAAAGTATTGTGTTGTTGAAATATACATGTTCTCTGTACTGTATAATATTACCCAGTCGATATCATCGTTTGATACTTCTAATCGTCAATTATAAATTCGACCAAAACTAGAGTTTAATCGACCTCGCAAATGAAATTGCCAGATAGCAACTGCAATGGGACATTTAATTTTAATCCAAAAGTTTTCAACTTCTCCGTTAGTAGTCCATTCTTGTCTATCAGAGAAAACGTGATGAGGATAATTTTCAGGATAATGTGTTGATGCGCTTACCTCAAACCCAGCTCGGTTATCAGTTGCCTTAAAATGTATTGGAATATACCCAACATTATTTTTAGTTCGTTTTATACCACTAGATATACTATCAACGTACACTTTATTTGTCAGATCATTAGGGTTAACTGGAACAAATAACGTTGTTATTTTGTTATTTCTCATATTTATGTTACCTGACATTGATCCACCGGGTTGTCTTAAATACGGAACAAGTGCTCCTCTTAACTGAGCGTAACTAATAACACCAGTCTCATTAGCTGGTGGTGAGGTTGTCGGTAATCCAGTTATTTTTGAGTTATTGCTCATTACAAGGTTACCTGTCATTGTGTCGCCAGCTTTATCAAGCTTGTTATCGTCAATGGATTTTAGTTGCGTATAACTTACCGCTTGTGTATTATCAACATTTGCTGGTGAATACTCAGTTTCCAACCCAATGATTTTTTTACTTGACATGTTTAATATTACCTGTAAGAGTTCCACCGGTTTTGTCAAGCTTGTTATTATCTACATATTTCAACTGTAAATAACTTACCGCTTGGGTTTGATTTAAGTTTGCTGGCGGATACGCGGTTTCCAAATTTTTTTTTCTTTTCCTGATATATCTAAGTTTCCGCTTAAAGTTCCTCCTGTCAATGATAGTTTATTATTGTCGACCGATTTAAGTTGTGCATGACTAACAGCTTGTGTATCAACAACATTTATTACCGGATAATTTGTTTCTAAACCTAGTACTCGTTGATTTGACATAAACAGGTTTCCTGTCATTGTATCACCGTTTTTTTCGACTAATGATGATGTGTCAGTTATTGTTGGTTCGTCAGCGGAAACAGATCCCGTAAGTGCTGTTCCAAACTTTGTGTAATAACTCATATTATGTAAATTATATAACATAAAATTATATAACAACAATGGCGAAGTCAACGATATTAAATTTTGACACCGAAAGATTAATCAAACATAAGCATAATTACGAACTTCCAGATTGTCATTATATTGTTGTTTGTCGTACAGGCTCTGGTAAAACAAATTTATTATTAAATCTCTTACTCAACGATAACTTTAACTATGACAGAGTTTACATCTACACAATTAATCCACAACAAGACAAATACAAATTATTAAGCGAATACAACGATAAACTTCGTGATGAGCTTAACGCTGGTGATGATATATTTTTAATACAAGAACCAGAGGAATTAATTCCAGTTGACGAACTTGATTCGTCCGAGCATAAAATAATTGTATTTGACGATATCCCGCTAAACAACGAGGAGATGAATAAGATTAAATCTTATTTTTCATTATCGCGTAGCAAAAAATGCAATTCGATTTATCTCGCGCAAGGATTTCACAACGTTGATAGATTTATTAGGCGAAATACGGAATGTTTTATATTATATCCTGGACTAGATAATGTTGATGTGAGAAATATTGCAAACAAACAATGCGGTGACGTAACAAAAGATAAATTTATTGAACTATATCATTATGCAACCAAAGATAAATACAATTTCTCTTTATTTGATAAACTAGCGCGTGATCCAGATAAAATGTTTCGTTGTTGTTTCGACAAATTTCTATAGACGAATTTTATAGAGCGCATAAAAATAAACAATGGACAAGCATCAACAAAAAATTGAATTACTAAAGAAATTTATTACAACTCGAGCTGATTTTAAGAAAAAAGTGGAAGAGGCACGTCAAAGACAACGTGATGTAGAAGAAGAAACCACCAAACTTTTTAAACCTGTTACCGAAGCAGTACTCGGTAAGCAGCCAGAAATATCAACATTATCTCCAGAGGAACTAAAAAATGTACAAGAAAAAGGCTTGTTGGGTTTACTAGGAGAAAGATCAAAAGAGAAAACTAAAAAAATTGTAGAGGAAATTGTAAGAAACATTGCTGATCCTGCTGTACGACAAGCTGAATTTGATAGATTAATGAATAACCCTTTTGCGTTACAACAAGCTATTACAGGATTGACTGTTAGGCCAGCCTAGTTAAGGAGGAGGATGGATGAATTAATTAAAAAACAAGAAACAGTTAACAGTTACTGAATCTATCACAGAAATAATATCCACCAGAGACATTATAACATTTTTTAGAAAAATGGCGCACAGCAAAATATTAGATGATGAATACAATGATTTTATCATTAAACATGATATCAGAGACATTGACAATGTTAGAAATTGACCAGAGGAAAAATTTAGAGATTTATTAACAAAATTAGAAGAAATTTCTACACTTGGTATAAGAGCTGATGAAGGAATAAAAGAAGATCGAACGAAATTAAGTATGGTGAATAAAGTGGATATTATAAAGGAAGAAAAAATTGCTGAAGTGAGGTTATTTACAGCAAAAAGGTATCGAGAAAGACCAAAAGATTATGGTAAAGGTTGGACTTTTAAAAGACTGTTTTTTAAGTATGATGACGCACGAGATAAAAGATTACCAGAGGAAACCACTGGATCTGGCGTTAAAGTTTCTACATCAAACGCCGAAATGGTTGACAGACTTATGTTATCAATATCATCAAAAGAAGCTGGTAATTCAAGTACAGAAATCGACAATGAAATCATTGATATGTTAGATCATCATGGATCGAGTGGATTACTAACTTCAGAGTACCAAATTTTACACAGTGATCTTATCTAACAATATTGTTATAATGTCAACACCACTATTACTTGACTCGTCACAAACGAAAACAAAAAACCGCAAACTTTTCTGTCCAATATAATCCACCAACAGAACTAGATCCAAATAAACAATACGAAATTGGATTAATTTCCGCCGCAATATGGCATTCCATGGCAAATGTAAAAACAAACGTCAACGACGACTTTACATTTAATCCTGGTGCGGTTGTGTCTGTCAAAATACCACAGGGAGCGTATAATGTAACTGATCTTAATAAAACGATTAAAGAACTAATAACAAAAAACGCCGCCGTCGCAGACAATTTTGAATTAATTCCAGACTATATTACGCTACGAGCTAGAATCACGTTAAAAATAATTTGATAATCGATTTTTCACCACCCACTAGTATTGCATCGTTGCTAGGATTTAAAAACCAACAATACGGCTGCGTGGCAGAACAGAGTGTATCGTATGATGGATATCTACCGGTTAACATAACAGAAGTAAATACAATTTTGATAAATTGCTCTATTGCATCAGGGTCGTATTCTGCTTTAGGAAGTCAAGGTCAAACAATCTATAGTTTTACACCAGATGTTCTTCCAGGATCACTGATGCAAATTACTCCTCGACAAATAATATACTATCCGACTAATCTTGAAAATCAAATAACCAGCATAACAATGCAACTAACAGATCAATCAGGACGACAAATAGATCTTAACTATGAAATTGTCACGTATTATTTACACTTACGCGCGCAGTGACTTACATCATCGGCGTAAATTTTATAGGTCAATATTGAATGACAAGATGAGACAAAAACAGTTTATAAAAGAAAAATTGTGGTGGATTTTTTAAAAATATATTTACAAAAATAGCTGTGAACATCCCAGGAATTGCGCGTAAAGTAGCACCAATTGCACTTGCCGCAGGTAAAATTTTTGCGACAGGGACAGCTAGTGCAGCAGGCAGTGTAGTAGGACAAAAGATCGCTGATAAAATTAAAGGCAGCCTACCTTCAACAAAGCCTTCAGCATTGGAAATAAAACGAGCAATATCAGATATTACACCAACAGCGGAAACAGAACGCGCTATGATAGCTACAACAAAAAAATTACTGTCACCACGTGGTGAATAGGTAATGCGCAAACTTGTAAAGAAAACAAGACATATAACGCATGCTGCTTTTTAGTTACTTAAATTTTGTGGGGATTATAGAATAAATAATGTCAGTTAAAAATTATCTTGATCTTGCCGAAGAACATGATACCGACGACGCAGTGATAGAATTCGAGTATATCGAGTATCTAGACAAAAACTCAAACGAACCAAATAAAGCTGGCGTCAGAACTTTTAACACGAGAGACGAGGACATGTTTTTGTTGCCACACAAGGCGGTGTTAGAAAGTTCGTGGTCAGTTATTAACTGCGACAGACGGTAATATTCCAGTTGGTGCAGAAATTGCACTTGTCAATAACGGTTGGAGCTTGTTTAAAAGTGCACGGTACCAACTGGCCAATCAGACCGTGAAAGATATTTCAATGCACTTGCCTATAGCAAGTACAATACTAAATATCATCTTGTTTAGCGATGATTATTCAAAATCAATAGCCACAAATATGATGTGGTTTAAGGATACCTCACTTGGGACAGCTGTTTCAAGTGAGTTTCGTACTGGTGCTGGTGCTCGTGCTGCAGATAATAACAATTTAATCGCTAATCCCGCTGGTAATACAGTTGCTGATATTGGAGACGCAATAAGATCAGCCGTTACAAATATACTATGACTGCAATATAACGAGGGATATGCTAAAAGAAAATCATTTGCCGCAGAATCTCGCCAAATAACGATGATGCTTCCGTTAAGTACAATATTTGGATTTTGCCGCGAATATAACAAAGTTTTTCGCGGGATAAAATATACACTTATTTTAGATCGAGCTGATAAAAACGATTGTATAATACACGCTGATGGAGTACTGAAGGACAGTTTGCTATTACAAGATTAGCACTGTGGATGCCATGAGTTGTTCCGTCTGTGGCTAAAACAATGGAACTCGAATCATTACTAACCGCTTACACGAAAAAAAATATATTTTCAGCAAAACAGAATTTATCAAACAGCAGATCCTAACGCAACCGATTACACCTGGCGTGTTACAACTACATCAAGCGAACAATTACCTCGACATTTGTTTGATGTATTTCAACGACAGACACGTCGTATTGATCAAGAAATGAACAACTCCATATTTGATAACCCTGATTTTAGACGAATATTTGTTAGAGTAAATTCTAAATAATATCCCGAACGTGCAATCGAATGTAATTTTGCTGATGATGAAACAAAAAACATATCTCGGCTGTACATGTACCTTATGGAGGCTATGCAAAAATATCAAGACGCGGACAGTGGATCTCAGATATCAGTAGAGTAATTTCGATCACTGTATCCTATCTTTTATTTTGATATATCAAAACATTCCGAGCGAGTTATTGGATCGACTGTTGATATTGATGTCATTTTGACGCTTGTCGTGGCTCCAGGTGCAGCTAATCTGCATAACGTATATGCGTTAGTTGTCAGTGATAGATTCTTGACAAATGATGCAATCACGGGAAGGATGACTGTCCAAGTTTAATCTAACAAATAAGTATAAAATGAAAACGGAATACACAGCTAGAGAAATATACATAACGCCCGGCCAAATTAAAAAATTATCAGCAGCGGTTGCTAAACGTAATTATGTCTCTCTAATGATAAAGTCTCTAGGGACTGACAGCTCCGCTGCAGTGAAAGTAACGTTAACTCAACAGCAAATTAATAAACTCGATCAGGAAAGCCCCCTTCGTTCTCAAACTATCTGTTGCACAAATAACAGCGATGGCAAAACACGGCGGATATTTTGGACCAGCACTTTCTGTAATAGCTAGCGCAATACCAAAAATTTTACCTGTGTTAGGAACACTAGGACTAGTAGCAGCGTCAGGAGCGGCATCTGGAGCAACTAATAAAGATGTATCTGGAGACGGTGTCTCTGATGATGGAATCAAACAAATTTATCGTTAGTTTTATGTAACAATAAATAATCTAATGGCAGCTAAAAAGAAAGCACAAGCGACAAAATCTAAAAAATCAAGATCGTCAACAACTAAAAAAGAGAAGTCGCCAACGAAAACAACGATTTCATCTCCAGGGGAAACAACAATAATAAAATGGCAGCGAGCGCCAAGGAAAACAACGGCGAAGTTGCCAAAGAATACAACGACAAAGTCGCCAGGAGAAACAAAACAAGGAGGAATTATTCCTCTCGCTCCACTTTTAGCAGGGTTAGCAGGCGGTCTGACTCCAAATCTGTTAGGGATAAGACATGGAATGACTCTACCAGGCACCAGACGCCGTTGACAATGCCTGTCGCGTTGAGTAATTTCGATATAATTGAAAAATTCAATGACAATGTCGGATTTCGTGGAGTATATTCCAAAGACGAATTAGATAATGTACCAGCAGGTGGTTCGTGTATTGTAAATATACACAACTTCGATGATGGATCCGGCACTCACTGGGTTGCTGTTTACGATAATAATTATTTTGATTCGTTCGGACTTCCTCCGAATGATCTTATAAAAAAATATATTTTTTAAAAATTCAAAACTAATAAATTACTCATTTAATCAACTATAGCCTGTTCGAACATCAGCTTGTGGTTATTATTGCATTATGTTTATCCGACAATTGTCCCAATCCTCTGATTTTTTAAAGTTCATTTTACAATTTGACAAGCAACCTTCTCACGCAAACGATGAAATTGCAATGAATTTTATCTAAACTTACAAATATAAAAAAAATATCAACATATTGTCTCAAATGTAAAACTAAAACAACAAACAAGGATGAGACAACGGAAAAAACCCCCAAAACATAATAGAATAATGTTAAAAAGCATTTGCGCAGTTTGTGGTAGAAAAAAAGTATGATTTTAAAGAAATTATCCGGAGCTGGAATGTGTGACAAGGTTATTTTAGTAGATGATTAATTGACGAAGGCAAATATTTTGTCGACGAATAAAAAATAAAATGAAATGTAATTGTGATTGTGATAAAAATCTTTGTATTGAACAAGATAAAATTGTTACGTACTGTCAATCATGCAATCGCCGTGAGGTAATTGGTAGCGGTATTGGCATTCACAAATTTGTTGGAAAATTTCCAAAACCAAAAGGAGGTTGGACATTGCCTGGCCATAATATACCGGGCCGTACAATCCACTGGACAAACAATTAAATGAAAACGATAATCCATTACCAGGACAAGAGCCTTATAATCAAGTTGATGCAATAGCAATGCGTCATGATATTTGTTATCCTGATATAGAACGTCCTGATAACGTTCGTGCAGAGAGCTCAAAATCAGACTATGATAAAGTAGTGTTAGATGAACTACGCGATATGAAACCTGCAAACAGCCTGTTTCACAGGCTGCGAGAACGATTTGATAGAAGGTTAGTTCAGGGAAATATAGGAACAAAATATAATTTAGGTCTTGAAAAAGAAATATATGATGATCTTGCAGCCGAATTACATAAACCTAAAATAAATTTCCGCGACGTAAATTGTCGCAAATGCCGTTGACGATATCTGGGCGATAGATTTAGTTGATGTGTCAAATCTTGCTCAGTTTAACGTTGGCGCTGATGGCTTTCCAAAGAAATATCTTTTTAACATTGTAGATGTTTTTAGTAAATACGCGTTTAGTGTACCCGTTTCAGATAAAACATGAACGTCGATGACTGATGCGTTAAAACAAATAAGAACAGATACAGAAAGAAAACCAAAGGAAATCGGGACAGATCATGGAGCGGAGTTTTTTTAAAAAAAATTTAAGCAGTTTTTGGAGCAAAATAACATTAAAAAATATGTTACTGGAAATGAAGGTAAGAGCGTTATCGTCGAGTGATTTAATCGTACACTAAACGAGCTGACACATAAACATTTGACAGCTAAAAATACAAATAAGTATATTGACAATCTACAGCAGATTGTTGACAAATGTAATAACACGAAGCACAGATCCCTTTCGCTAGGTGAAAGGAATATGTCACCAAATGATGCAATTAAAAATCCGATTCTTGCAAATGAAAACATGTACCGCAGACATAAATTTAAAGTTGGTGATAAAGTTAGAATTTCTCTGACCAAAATAAAAAAAAAATTTGAAAAAGGATATACTCGTAACTCGAGCGAAGAAGTATTTGTTGTTGATAAAGTTTTACTGACAATACCCGCAACATATGCGCTAAAGGGTTTATTAGGTGAGCCAATAACCGGTAGTTTTTACGAACAGGAATTGCAGCAAACTGAGCAAGATATATTTGTTATTAAAAAAGTTATCAGGAAAAAAAGGTAATAAAAGTTTAGTCAAATGGAGAGGATGCAGCGATAAATTTAACAGCTGGGTTCCAACTCGGTCGATAAAATAATATTGTTAGAAATTTCCTCGTACTCACGTTTGACAGATTTACATTTTACTGGTTTACATAACGATATTAGATATTGTCTGCGATCGTCAGAGATCGTCATTAGGTTAAAAATCTTGGCAAATATAAAGTCGAATTTTATATTTTTCTGTCGGTCTGGAATTTTAATGTTTAAAAAGGGTTTTATCAGCCGCCAAAAAGACTGATTTTCATCTACTGAAAAATTAAATTTTGAGATTTTCTTGTGATATGATACTTAACATCATGTCGTTCAGTTGTCGGCCTGCTGTAATATTTTTATCAACCACATCCACGATTTCGTCTTGTTCGTCGTCGCTGTTAAGTAGAATATCGTCTTCTGTGTAACCAACGAAGAAATCTCTTGAGACAGCATCTCCTGCTGTAAAATTATCATCCGCGATTATATCAGCAAGTCGTTTCATTAAATCCATTTATTTTATATTTTTATCCAATTTATTATTATAAATGACTAACGAGATAAAGTATCATCAGAAAGTTGATATATTAAATTACCAAGAATTAGCTGAAGCAGTGCGAAAATGTTTATCAGGGTATAGTTCTTATTCTGTTGACGTTATTGTTATGCAAGGTGATTCTAATAAAATTCTGCTAACAGCAGCAGAAAAAAACTAACTTAATGACAGTGCATTTATTACACTAAAATTTAATAAAAATGATGTTTTAATGTTTGCTCATAATTGTCCTGCCAAAACCGAGCTAAAAAATATAATTAATCATCGTATCTAAAGATAATTCTGTCAAAGGTTGATTGTGATGTTGCCGCATTTGTTATTCCATCTGCAACATCTTTTATTGATTTTGTACACATTTTAAAATGTTTTGCGGCAGCATAAATCGATTTAAATTCTAGTTTTTCTCCGTTTTCAAGATCAAATGAAACAATAGGTTTAGCAGGACATCTGAAATTAATACCACCACCTCGTCCTCGTTTTGTATTTTCTTGTTGAGTGACAAGTTCGAGATTTTCTAGACGAATGTCTGTTTTAATACCGTTGACGTGGTCTATCACTAAACCATTAGGTATATGTCTGTTAAATGCTTCATAAACAAATTTATGGCTATAATAATCAACAAAATCTGTTAGTGTTCCTCTAACAGTTACTTTAAGATAACCGCTGTTATGTGAATTTCCTAGCACTTTTTCATTCGGATATTTCGAATAATTCCATTATCATTTGCCTCGTAAAGATCAAACACAAGATGAGGTTGAAATTCACTCTGTAAAGACATGTTTTCAATGTTATCATCATTTAGTGATCCATTAAGATGATATACTCGTTGTTCTTCTGGAATTTCATCGCAAAATAATGTATAAATAAAATCTTTCCTAAAAACTTCAACTCTCTCGTCATTATCACCTTTTACGCTAATCTTATAACCAGCTGGTGTTAATTTACCAAACGGTTTTCCGTACTCGACGTGAATCACTGAACCTAACATATTTCCCGCGTATAAGTTATATTTGGGATGAACATGATAGTATTCTTGCTCGCTTGCGCTTGTCATATACTATAAGCATTTTATATCTCCAATTAATTTTTCAAACTAGCGCATTGTGCGGTGAGATATCAATTAAATATATAAAATGTTATATAACAATGCTGAAATTGCGAGATATAGCCAAAAAGAGCCTTATAGGAGAACCTACAAAAATAGCTACCGCTTTTGCAGGATTTGATAACAGTTATAAATTTGATAATCAAAATATTTTAGCAAATTTTAACTCTACAAATTTGTTTCATCTCTTATATCCGACTGTAACGCGAGAACTTGCAGTACATAAAAGTATCAAGTTAATAGTACAGTATCATGTTATTTTATCAAAGTTACTTGCACCTCAAAAAGATATATTCGATAATACAGATTTCATCAACGAGATTGCCGAACCATATTTAACGGACAAATATTAGCTGGAACAAATATTTCATCAGTCGCCGATGAAATACATCAGGAAATAAATAATAAATTGGAGAAATTTACTGCATCAGGATCGGGTTGGAAATTTGAAATGATTAAAGAAGTTTTATTTCACAAGCGAGATATAATGTACTTCGCGGTAGTTCTTACGTTGATCTCCTTCCAAAAATTAAAAAGAAAAAATGTTGCATAAGCGTAAAGAACTTTGATAACAAATGTTTCCAGTGGGTTATTCTTTCTGCGATGTTTCCAGCAGAAAAAAATGCTGATCGCGTTGACAAGCATATTAGTCACGTATCAAACTTAAATTTTAATGGCATTGACTTTCCAGTTACAAAAAAATCAAATACCAAAGTTTGAAAAGCAAAATAATATTTGAGTTAATATATTTGGTCTTGACGAGCGTGAAAATGTTGACCCGAGATATATCTTGGCATTTGCTACACAAAACACAATAAGCTTGCTGTTTTATAAAGGACATTACGTTTGGATAAAAAACTTTAACGGCCAAGTTGGCAGACAATATAATAAAGATACAAATAAGAAATATTTCTGCTGCCGTTGTTTACAAGGTTTTTCTAATGATGAAAAACTGCATGTACATCTTAAATACTGTGTTAATGTTCAAAAATAACAATGCCAGGAGAAAAAGAAAAAGTTTTAAAATTTAAAAATTATAATCATAAATTAAGTATTCCGTTTGTTATTTACGCTGATTTTGAGTGTCTACTTGTTCCCGTGGCAGGCGCAGAAAATGATCCAAATAAATCAAGCACCAGAAAAATACAACAACATGTTCCCTGTGGAGCAGCTTATAAAGTAGTTTGTTGCACTAACGATAATTTTTCAAGTCCAATAAAATTGTACAGGGGTAAAAATCCTGCCGTGTGGTTACTAAAAAATTTAATAGATGATGTTAATACAATTTTCAACAGATTATCTAAAACAGCTCCAACAAAAATAACACCCAAACAACAATTTGATTTTGATGAGGCAGTTAATTGTCATATCTGCGAGAAAAATCTCCCTGAACAAAGTTCAGGCAATAAAGTGCACGATCACTATCATCTAACCGGCCAATATCGTGGAGCAGCACATAATAATTGTAATTTAAAATTTCATGCGCTAGATTTTATTCCTGTCGTTTTACATAATTTTCGTGGTTATGATAGTCATATTATTGTCGAAGCATTTGGCGATGAGAAAATGAAATCTAAACTAAAATTAAACAATATAATAAAATGTATTCCAAACAATTTTGAAAAGTATATGTCAGTTACGCTTGGCAAATTACGTTTTATCGACAGTCTGCAATTTATGGCAGCATCATTAGACGAGCTTGTAAAAGATTGTAGCAGTTTCAATAATTTAAAAAGTTGCTTTGGTGGAGATTAAGTCGTTCTGACAGAACAAAGTGTCTTTCCGTATGAGTATCTCGATGACTGGAGCAGATTTTATGAAACTTCTTTTCCTGACAAAGATAAATTTTACTCGCAGCTAAAAAATGAAAATATTACAGATGACGAGTACAAATACGTACAGGAAATTTGAATAAATTTGGTTGTAAGACACTTGGTGATTATCATGATTTATATTTGAAAACAGATGTATTATTATTAGCAGATGTTTTCGAGAGTTTTCGTAAAGTTAGTCATGAAAATTATGGATTAGATTCCTGTTGGTATTATTCTGCGTCAGGATTGTCGTGGGATGCTCTGCTAAAAACAAGTAAGATAGAACTGGATCTATTGACAGATGTCGATATGTTTAATTTTATTGAAAAAGGTATCAGAGGCGGAATTAGCGTTATAACAAAAAAATATGCAGTAGCTAGTAATAAATATCTGAAAAATTATGATAAAAATCTTCCATCAAATTATATCATTTATCTAGATCAAAATAAAATTTGTATGGTTATGCAATGTTAGAGCCAATGCCGTGCAATGGATTTCATTGGATAACTCCAGATCAATTTCTTAAAGAAACTGAGAAAAATCTCCCAGAAAATGTCAGTTATTTTGTTGAAGTTGATCTCGATTATCCTAGTTCGTTACATGATCTTCATAACGACTATCCGTTTTGTGCAGAGTCAATGATGATTGATTATAAGTTATTATCGCCTGAACAACAGGCAATGACAACAATAAAAAATTCGATCGTTAATAAGCTAGTTCCAGATTCGTTAAATAAAAGAAATTACGTGATGCATTAAAAAAATTTAAAACAAGCAGTAGACGCTGGACTAATTCTGATAAAAGTTCATCGCGTGTTAAAATTTAATCAATCTCTTTGGATGTCAGATTATATTGATTTAAATACCAAACGTCGTGTTATTGCTAAGACCGAGGGGAGGAGGGGGCAATGAAAGTTAGCAAGTACAATAAAGATTATCAAAAAATATGGCTGTAATAGTAGTAATAGTAAATGAGTTGTTTCTATCTCAGAGACCTCTTTATTTTGTCAGAAACAGAATTATCATGTAAATTCGTCATCGGAGCTGAAGAAAATGTCAACATAGAAGGGTTTCGGAGTGGGAAGGGGGTCTCTGAGCTAGAAACCTTGTTTACTATTACTACTATAGGTATTTGAGTGCCTTTCACATAAGATCGTCTGTATAATGTAGACAGAGGACACTTGCGTTCGTCAATTTTGTATGCAAATAAAGGATATTGTACCTTGTAACAAAATGAACAATAAACTTGTATGTCATATAAGATTATAACACTAGTTACAGTGCAGGAGTTCACATGAATAAATTCTCAATAGTTTTATATTTTGACACTAGTTATAGTGCAGGACTTCACATGAATAAATTCTCGAAAGTTTTACATTATGACACTAGCTATAGTGCAGGAGTCCACTTGAATGAATTCTCAAAAGTTTTACATTATGACACTAGCTATAGTGCAGGAGTCCACTTTGAATGAAGTCTCGAACGTTTTACATTATGACACTAGCTATAGTGCAGGAGTTCGCTTGAATGAATTCTCGAAAGTTTTACATTATGACACTAGCTATAGTGCAGGAGTCCACTTGAATGAATTCACTATAGTTTTACATTATGACACTAGCTATAGTGCAGGAGTGCACATGAATAAATTCTCTATAGTTTGACATTATGACACTAGCTATAATGTAGGAGTCCACTTGAATGAATTCTCAAAAGTTTGACATTATGACACTAGCTATAGTGCAGGAGTTCACTTCAATGAATTCGCGAAAGTTTTACATTTTGACACTAGCTATAGTGCAGGAGTCCACTTGAATAAATTCTCTATAGTTTTACATTATGACACTAGCTATAGTGCAGGAGTCCACTTAAATAAATTCTCTGTAAATGTCCTAAATTAATATTAGAATATTTTGCCTGAAAATCGACTCTGGTGTTACAAAAATACATTGCATGCTTTAGGGCATAAACAGCAATTCATAGTACATGTGAGAAACTCTTTCACACAGCAGTTCATAGCACAATTGAGAGACTCCTTCAAATAAAGGACACAGTCCAATAAAGGACTTAAACTGTATCGTGATTGTACATTATAGACAGATTCCACTGTACATGTAGCTAATTTGGAGACATGATTAATTATCGTGTTTTGCAACCCAG